>JAASFU010000490.1:0-21601 GCA_023333955.1 Globisporangium paroecandrum | reverse complement strand
GGCGATCGCCGCGCTGCTGAACGGCCTCAAGAGCGGCCACATGGTGGGCGTGCCGGTGACGGTCGTCGACCCGTTCGCCAACCTGCTCAAGATCCGCGAGCTCGTGCACGCCCACCCAAAGGTCGTCGAGTGGTACCAGACCCACGCGGACCACTGAACGTGGAGCGTGACGCACGAAGCTGGCGTCGTTGCTTGAAATTCGATTGAACACTCTCGTCGAAATGACGCCACCGATCGTTCGCGTAGATCTGAGTGATCGATCCTAAGCGTTGAGCTAAGGATCCCACGGAAGTACTCGGATCGTGCAGCCTTCGCGTAACCTAAAATGTATCCATGTTGACATTCACTCTTACCTCGTTATAGCCATTCGTTCGATGTCATAGTTTCACTTGCTCAATGGAAAGAAAGCGCAGTCGTCATTTTATCAATCTTTGCAGTGGTAAAGTGTGTGGAGCGCAGGAAAACTTGGCGCTCCAGATGAGTTGGAGCTGTTGTAGCTGACCGATCGGCTACCAAAGTCGGCAGATGTATTTGTTCAGGTATCCTACATGCTCTATGAGTGTGTATGGTCGCTAGTGGCTCCTTGAATGTCAGATAAACGAACTGCTTCTGCTCTTTAAGAAAGTTGGATTCAAAACAAAACATACGCCACAGATATCTCTCTCTCTCTCTCTCTTCTTTTCTCCATCATCTTCATCTTCCTACATTATTAGTACTACGCATTCTTTTTTTTCACATGCACGAGCCGAGTCTCCGTCAGTCGTATTACCTCTTTCGGCTCTTGTTGATCTCCAAGATGATGGACTGCAATTCGATGCACTGCTCGCGCATGAGCTCCAAGTCGTACCGCAGGTTGCGGTTCTCGATCTTGAGCATCGAGTTCTCATCCTCCAACGAGATGCCGCTGGAGCTTGAAGTGCTGCTACTGCCACGTCCTTTCATAAAGTTCTTCGCCTTCATGGACAGACTCTCCATGCGTTTCAAGCTGTTGCGTCGCTCATAGTCGTCACTGTTGCCCATGTTGCTCTGCATCGCCTTGAAGCGTTCCAACGCAGACTTACCGCCGCCGTGCGAAGGACTCATCGCCGCAGGGTCGTCACCAAACCCTTCGTCCGTGTCCGAGTCATCCATCTCGTCCACCCACTGACCGCCGCCGTCACTCTCGCTTTCGGATTCGGAGGACTCCATATCGTAAACAGGAACGGGAACTTCGATGTTGAGATACCTTTTCCATCCCCGCTGGATGTTCACAATCGCGCGGCGTTGGAAGCGGTACTCTTTTCGCTCCAGAGCCATGCGCAGCACGGACTGGATCTTGATCGCAGCCGTAATCTTGCGATGCAGTCGGCGGCGTTCGATGAACCCGAGCACGATCTTCTGGATGCACGTGGCTTCGTAGTACATGAAGTCCGATTTCATGGCTTCCAGCTCCTCCATTACGCCGTTCTTGAAGTAGATCAGCGTTTTCCCCATCTGGTATTCCAACGGCGACTTACGTCCGATCGAGTTCATAAAAATCGTGCACGTCCGTCGAACGTCGGGGCTGTGCATCGAAGGCGGGAACATGATCACATATCTCGTAGCCAGCTCCTGCGGTGTGAGACGACTCGGGTATCCAGAACGAGTGATACGAATCGCTTCAATCACACCCGCGGAACGCAGCTGCTCCACCACCATGCGCTTGTTGAACTCCGTCGGACTCTTGTTCGAGTTCGGCTTGATGCAACGAATGTAGTGCGTGTTCGTGACCGAGATGTTCTCCATCAGCTGGGTCAACGACACCTTAAATTGGGAACCCAAGCTCTTCATGCCAGCCTTGGCACGAGCATTGTTGCTGTCAGGGGTGGCGCACTCGTTCTCGTCGAACAGCTCCACTAGCAGGTTGATGTCGCTCGACTGAATCAAATCCAGAAGGTCTTTCTGCAGCGAATCACGGTGCTTCTCCATAAAGCCGATAGTCTCGTAGGTCACCGAGCCAGCGTAGTGGTTGATAATAAACTGCGTGCGCTTTACCCGTGGGAAATCGATGTGCGGGTTCACCTCCGTGCCCTTCTTCTGGTGGTTAGTCTTGATCTTGTTCACCAGCGCCTCTTCCGTGCCACGCGCCTGGCGCAAATGGTCGTTCATCAACGCAATGATGCCGAGCTTGCCGTCAATCACTTCGACAATGTCCTTGTTGTCTTGGTACTGAATGTGGTCCCACTGCAGCCCTTCGCGGATGTATTCGTCTTCAACGGTCTTGAACACGTCAGTCGTGAACTTCTGTTGCAGCTTCTCGTTGGCGTAGTTGATGCAGAATTGCTCGAACCCGTTCTGGACAAAGTCTTCAAAGCCGAAAATATCAAGCACACCAATTTGACCGGTGATTAGGCTTTCATCCGAGCTGATGGCGTTGTTGATCTTCTGCACCATCCAGTCGAACATCTTGGAGTAAATCGTCTTCGCGAGCGCATCGCGGTTCTCGAGGGCCTCCAAAGGATCCATAGGCACAGTTACTGAGTCATTGCGAGTGATCACAGTGCGATTGCAGAGGGCCTGCTCAATGCTGCTGGTTGGCAGGGCGAAGTTCTTCGCAATGCTCGACAGAGCCTGGGTGCTTGAGATGCGCGATCCGCTCTCCCCGCTTGCTTCAAACTCGATTTCTCCCAAATGCAGGATACCTGCAAGGATCTGGAAAAGCAACGACTGGTCCGAAGCACTCAGACCAATCAACGACAACGAGTTACGCGTCCCGGCAAGCCACTTGCTATCATCCATTCCATCAATAGACATGTCCTTCAACGCGCCAGTGTAACGGTACGTGAAGGATGGGTCGAGCTCGTAGTTCTGCATCTCAGACTTGGTCAATCCCGAGAGCATCTGGTAGAAGATGTGGTAGTTGCGCTCGCCCTCAGCGATGGACACAACGCGAGACTTCTCAAGCAGGTAAGTCTCGCATTTCGCACCAATCAGCTTGCCGCGGTCGTTGAACTGGAGCTGCGTGAACTTTCCGAAACGGGAACTGTTGTCGTTGCGAGTCGTTTTCGCATTGCCGAAAGATTCGAGTAGTGGGTTCACATCGATCACCTTCGCAATCGTCTTGTCTTTTCGGCCACCAGCAACACTTGCCAAGTGGTTCATAACAATCTTCGTGGTCTCTGTTTTTCCGGCACCAGATTCACCGCTGACCAGAATACTCTGGTTCGTTTGGTTGTTGATCAGGTGCTTGTACGCAGCAGTCGACGTGGAGTAGACATGCGGGGACAACGAATCTCGAGGCTTGTGGAGGTACTGCTCGTGCAAGTTGTCGCCGTAGATGTTCTCGATCCACTTGTACGGGTTCACCGCGATCACGATCTCGTTGGTGTACGTGTCTAAAGAAGAAGAAATACAATGTCAGTAAGCTAACGCTCAGCACCACGTAGCAAACCAAAACCGCAAATAGCGTAGTACGTACATGGCTTCGAGGCCTCAAATCGCTGCTTCAAGTTGAACAAGATCGACGGCTCATTCAGGTACCGAAGCAGACGCATATCTTCAACACCGTTTGGGTTGTCCTGCAGAATTGCGACTGGCAACGATTCAATCTCCGTGGCGTTTGGTCCAGCGACAGCTCGAATCGTGTCGGGGTCCTTCAGGTCCACCACCCGTTTCTCAGACTCCCCAGAGTCAAGAGTCGCCTGGATCGTCACTTCCTTTGTGCGCGTGTTGTACTCGATGATCTCGGACAGCAAC
The DNA here is from genome assembly GCA_023333955.1 of Globisporangium paroecandrum. NCBI lineage: Eukaryota > Oomycota > Peronosporomycetes > Pythiales > Pythiaceae > Globisporangium > Globisporangium paroecandrum. The sequence continues at coordinate 17,887 of JAASFU010000490.1, read as the reverse complement.
CACACCTCCTCTCTGTCTGGAACGTAGCACTGCACGCCTGGCACAATCAGATTCTGCTTGGCTCCCGCAGCACCAGCAGCTTGCTGTCGAAGCTGCTCTTCTTTCAGCATCAGCTGCTCGTTCATAAACTTCTTTCTCTTTTCCTCCAGACTGAAATTGCTTCGCACTCGACCGCGGGCTACAACGTACGTTCGACGTTTACGAATGTAGTTGCCTTTTCCCGTTGATCGCGGAACAAGCTTTCGTGGAGTGAATGGAAAACGCGATGGACCAGTTGATACTGCCACTGGAGTCGGTGCGGAGGCTACGACAGGCTGCTTCGCGACGGAGGCTTTTCTAGACGGTGGCTGCTTTCCAGCGTACGGGTCGAATCCTCCGATTGAAGGCGCTTTCTTTCTGGTTTCGGAAGCGTTCGAAATGCTCGGCGCAATCGTTGTCGTTGCCAAGAACGCTGCGAGCTTGTTTTGTTGCGAGTCGGAGCGAGGCTTGACGCCGCCTGTCGAAGTAGGCTGCTTCATCATGAAGTCTTTCAATTTGTTGCCTTCGCCAGAGATGGTCCGTTTCTGCTGGCGAACTGGAGACTTTGGACCAGAAGAGAACGGTACAGCCTTTGCCCCCTTCGGAGAGAACACTGCTTTGCGTTTCGCAAAATCGTCACTCGAGTTGTTCCTTGTTCGCAAAGGCGGCGCTGACGTCGGTGCTGGGGGAACAGACGTGTTGCCTCCAATCGTGGCTGCCGTTGGAGGAACCGCCTTCATGAACGCCGACAGATTGGACGCAGGAGCTGGGCCAGACGCTGGAGGTGCGGAACCAGCGGCAGGAGGGTTCGTCTTCATAAACGCAGCGAACTTTGATCGCGCATCGTTGGCGGGACCGCCAGCCTGAGGCATTCCCAGCACAGTCTTCTTCAGCTCCCGGGGCGGAGTGACAGGACTAGGTGGGAAATTGGCTGGCTTCAACTCCTTGCGCGAAGGCGCTCGCTTCGGTGGCCCGGCTGGCTTCGACACGTGCTCCAAAGGCGCTTCGTGGGATGCTGGAACCTGAGTAAGGAAAGCGTTCAGACGCGAGTTGTTCGCGCCACCACTGAGTGTTCGGGTCTGTTGGCGCGGCGGCGACGGTGGAGGCGAGAAGCTTGTTGGTGAAGATCCGCTCTGTGGTGACCGTGGCGGAGTCACAGTTGCGCCAAACTGTGGAGACATTGGAGGCGGGGTCGCAGGAGACATCGGTGGCGTGCCTTCGTGGGCCGGCGGACTGTTCGTTTGTTTCTTCTTCTTCGTGAAGAAACCGCCCTTCATGAATGCCGTGAGCTTGTTGCTGCTGTTCTTCTTCTTAGGTGACTCGTGGCCGTGGGAGCTTCCCGAAGACGTCTCAGAATCCGATAGTGGGTTCGCGCCGCCATCGCCATCCGAGTCGTACACCTCACCATATGTCATGCCGCCGAACTTGTCGTACAGCATTGAGAGTGTCGTCAGCACTGCAACGAAATCGTTACTATCGATCAAGTCATCTGGCTGGAAAATGTCAGCATCGCGGAGTCCCTTCGCCTTGCACCACTCGATGAAGAGGCGGATGTTCGCTTTCGAGTGGAAGACCGTGTTGAGCTTGTTCACCTTGATGTTCGCGGCCGGGTCGATCGAGTTCGCGAGCATGCACAGCATCTGGCCGTCCTGCAGCATCACCGACAGGTGCTCGCCATCGTTGACCTGCTCCGTGACCTGGCAGATCCAGTCCTGCAGCTCTTCTGCGCGCCGCATCCTACTACTGCTCCTGTAATCGCTGTGCCGCTGCTGCTATTCGCTTCTCTCTCGTTCTCTTTTGCGTCTGGACGCCTGTCGTTAATAGGAAAAGTCCCGCACTTGACACGTACGCACGCACAGCGACGAGTAAGGCTTGCTTGTTGTGATGCACACACACGCACACGCGCACACAGAGGCTTATAGAGTGCGTGACGGATGGATGCGGAGGAGGATACTCGTGAGAGTTCAGCGGCTGCGAGGGGAGAAGCGATCAATTGAATCACCACCGCGCGCAAGACTGCCAGACACCCAGCGATAGAACAAGAAGAAACGCACGCAGCACAGCCCAGCACTGCCAAGGGTCTCTCTCGCTCTTCTTTCCTTTTTGCGATGGCGCGCGCTTTCCTTTTCGTTCGTCGCGCTTTCCTTCCTGCCTGCCTGGTGTGTCTGCTGCTGCTTTTGTGCTGGCTGTCACCCGCTCGCTCCTCTACACTCGCTGGCTGTTTGGCTTGGAAAAATGGAGAGCGAGTGCAGTTTTTGTATGGGGAAAACGAAGAGCGGGTGCAGTTTTCTTTTGTATTGGAATTTACCCGTTTCGCGTTTCAACCTTTTTTTCTCCCTCTCTCATCATCCCGCCAGTTTCCAGCCGATCAATGGATCGATCGATTCACAATTGGACGAAATTCGCGACCCTAGCCCTCCGCAACGACCTCCACCTATCCCGCTGTCGCTTCGTGCACAGCAGCTGTTTCTTCCATTACTTTTCTCAAGTGAAATCAGTTCAGAACGCTGAGAGCCCTTCCCCTCTTTTCATCCTCTCTTCGAGCCCTACCCACGAAATCAAATCCCTTGAACGCTTCGAGAAGGCTGCTTGTAATTGGCTCATATTTGACAAGACTAGAAAATAAGCGTGCATGATTGGTCAATAATCTCACCAAAGGCAAATTCCGAAGACGGATTTTCACTGCTGAGCTTCTATTTTCTTGGCTCTAATTCGAACTCAGTCTGAAACCCAAAACTGAAACCGATTGAACCCATTTGACATTTTTACCAAAAAGTGCTCATCAATTGTATGAGAGAAAGGAGTCCAAAGATCAAGGCGTCCTCGACTTTCCAACACCACAATCAAATGAAATGCTCATGATGGATCAAGAGCCAACAGAGAATCTTCACTTTTGTTTGTGTGTTGAGCTGCTGGTCAAAGAACAGCAGCAGCAAGAGCAACTGACTGCGCACTGCCAACTCACCGCTAGGTTACTTTTTGTGGTCCGCTCGTTGGTCTGGTCCGCCCCTTCACACTGCCTCTTTGTCTCTCTTTGTCAAGTCGTGCATCCAGAATGGCGCAAGGCGTGTGCTTGTCTGTGTGTCTTGCGAACCTGCTCCTTCAACGCACAGTCCTTCACTTCACTGTTATTACTGTTTACAATACTGAACGCATTGAGGAAGTCATAAATGCACAGGCAAAGCACAGAAAGAAAATGTCACGTGCTCGACGGCAAAAAGGCCGAACGCGCGACATATTCACATGCACACATGACGGTCACACTCTTTTGATTCCTCTCAAGAGGGATTTTGGTCCACCTCGCACTCGTACTTGAACGAATGAAAACTGTGACGATGAAGGACATTTGTACTTTCACGAAAATATACAGTAGCAAGCATTTCAATATACCGGTACTAAATAGTATACTGGTTCATACTGGAATCAACCAGATGCTGGATAAGTGACTCACCTTATAAACGAGAGTCGATTATTTGGTATATTTACTGGTACTCTCGAATCTCTTTATCGGTTTTTGGAATTAACATTTTGGTCATTATTTTCCTGGGTTTTGCACTTGGATTTTTTGCTCAATTGAATTGAACAGACGAGAAGAAATATGGCGGGAACACGAGGAGAAGGAGTGCAGCATGCAGTGCAACTCGCGCGCGTGACCGAGCGGCGGCCGCGCGTCGCAGCGATCCGCAGCATAGGACAGCAACAGCAACAGTTGCGGCTCGTGGTGAAGATCCGCCCATGCCTCGTGCAATACATCGTCAATGGCGTCGTGATGGTACAGTATTGTCTGCCTTTTATCCACCGTCAGGATCCATTTGTGTCAACGTAGCTGCTGGATATGGATATGCGATGGATAGTTGACGCTACAGCAACGATTGTAATCTGACATGCATTCGCTATTATATTATTGCGTCTGCGCAACATAGTGCGTGATCACGTCGCTCGAGCCGATCACGGACGTTGTGGAGCTTGTGCACGAGAGCAGCACTGATGTGGAAACGGATACAACGCAGATTCTGATCGCAGTGGCGGATGGCGCGATTTGGCGCGTGATGCTACCGACCACGCCGCTTGGAGTGCTGCACCAAGTTGTGCTGCAGCAGAAGTCAACGCAGCGCATGGCGCTTTCTAGGTGAGTGGGTGGGCTCAACTACACAATGAATGGCTACTTGTGTGGAAGCGTTTGCGTTTGTGTAGCTGACATGAATGATGATGTGTGTGTGAGCGCGCAGTATTGAGTCGGTGGATGCCCCTACGCAGGTGCTGGATCTGATAGAGGAAGGCCGGTTCGCGACTCAAGACGCAGAAGCAGCAGAGCGTGGAACTGCGTGTCGCATGGAGTTCTTTTATCAGGTACCGGGTGTGCAGTACATCGTTCAGCGTGGGAATTGCACTGTGTGCACGAGCGTGCTCGCACCGTCGACACTCCTCTGGACAAGGAGCAATGGCGATTTGACAGCTCAGAAACCCAGTGACATCGTCTCGGCAGTGGAGCTGGAGGAGCTCGAGGCGGAGCAATCGACGTGTGTGGTAGCGTTCCGCGGTCACGATGAGGCTGGCCGAGCGCTCGTGAGGTGGCTTTTCACGAATGAAGAGGCCGCACCCTACACAGAGCCGAGTTCGCTCGTGTTGCTGCAGGGTGACGCTGATGGTGCATCCCGCTACTACTTCACAAGTCACAACGAGAAGGAAGCAGCAGCTGCAATGTCACCACCAACTCCGCCTCCGCGTTCCGGCAAATTGCTGGAGATCGGTCAGCCAGTTCAGTTTATCGTCCCGTTTCCCATCTCAAGCGCCTCAGTCGATGCGAAGGAGAGTTTCGACGGCAGTCGCTCTCATGGAATTCTCATCGTTGGAAACAGTGGTCATGCGCGTCTTCTCCTCCTTCTTCCCAGTCGCGACTCGCGTGACGATCCGTCATCGGCATTACGCAATGGCATCCCGATCGCGTTTGATGCGCCAGTCCAGTCGATTGTGTTCGTCGAAGCGCTGGGTTGCTTCTTGTATTGCTCGAACGGTGTCGTGTACGGATTTCGAGCCAGCGATCTGATCCACCGGAGCTCTTCATCTGACAACAACAGCAGCAAGAGAGTGGCATCGCCCCGTACAGACTTCTCTGTCAAGCTCCCATTTGTATCGGTACGAGATCTCAGTTTGTTGTATCAGTGTGTGATTGTTCTCCTCTCTATGCAAAACATTCATGTTTGTTATTGTTCTGCGCAGGAAGTGGTCTCAATCGCGCTTCATGAAGACTCGCAGGGCATTTCGCTGATTTACGCCTCTGGTCGTGTCGTCTCAATGGATCAGAAGCATCTCGACAACGCAATTGCCCACGTACTTCCTCGGCTGCAGGCTCAAGAAGCGGGTCAAGTTGCTGTCGCAAACCAGTTAGCATCGACATCTTCGTTATCGCTGCTAGCCCCAGAAGACACAAACGAGTCGCGGATCAAGTCCCTCCTCCAGCGAATCTCGCAAGTGTCAGCGTCGTCTACAAAGCTGCGCACGCAGTCGACGCAGTTAGACACCCATCTGCGCAACTTGCACGCGGCGCTGTTGATCCAGAAGCACGTCGCAGCGCATGGTTTGTGCTTGCGTGGATAACTGTCATCTTGAACCAATTTGAGGCCGGATATGACAATCACTAATCTCCATTTATATGCGCCTTGACACATTGTCTGTGTATTGCGTGTGTATAGGAATCCACTCGCTTTTCCACTGCAACCTGGAACTATCGCTGGTATCGGTAGGCGCGCTTTTGCACAAGAAAGCCGTCAAACTGATGTGTTGGATCGACGCCAACAAACTCGATTTCATCAGCTCGTTGTCCTGCTGGTACAGACATCACAGCTCCTAGCCACTCGAATCTCCAGGTCATCTCATCACCTTACGCTGTGTGTTTATGTATGTGATGTATCTCTGTGCAGGCTCGTGAGCATCCACGTTCGATCTCGAAAGCAGCTGGTGACAACGTTTGTGCTCCCGTTACAAGACGTTCTTCACTCGCCATTGCGTGGCCAAGACGCGCGAGAGATGCTTCTAGATGACGACACCTTCGAGTATCAGGACGACAGTGGCGGCATGCTCTTTGTGTCATGCTCGCTGGTGTTCCAGCCTGGTCAGATTTTCCAGCACCGGCCGACCAACAAGGAGAATGGAGCTGCCATGGCTAATACCAGCAGTAGCGGTTCAAGAACGACTGAGGATGGGAACTCGCTCTTCTCTTTCGCATTGCCTCTGGTGCAGGACAAGGCATTCCACCTCGTTCAGTTGAGTGAGCTCCTCGAAGGCGACGGCATCCCGACGAGCCACATGGCGATCAGAGCTGCTTTCCGTCAAGACCAGGACCCTTCCCTGCCGCCATCATCATCACCATCATTCAATCACTTCAGCAACTCGAACGGCAACACCAACGACAATCATCCTGGACTGCTGCTGCAAGGGTTCCAGCTCTGGTCTGCGCTAGCTGCTCACTGGGAGGACAAATCGTTTGCCGCGTTGTGGTTGCGAGACATGCACACTACGAAGAATTCCCAACAGCAGCAGCAACCCCATGAGCTCGACATCACGCCGCCGTCCCGATTCACCATGGTGTTCCCAGCATTTGCGGTGCAAGAGCTCACGCTGGACCACGTGGCCGCGATCGTGCGCAGCGTCATGAACTTCCCAGTGTCGATGAATGCGGAGATCCACGAGAGCTGTCGCAGCCAAAGCGGTAAATTCTGGATCAGCATGAAGACCTTTTCTGGGAACCTCGTGGTGCTGCGCTTCTCACTCGCTGAGGGCACGATCCTGATCGACGGCGAGATGCTGCGACCGCTCGAGATTCTGCTCCAGTGCTCCAGCGCAGAAGACCTCTCGGTGGTGAGTTTGTGTCTTGTTTGGGATTGTGTGTGGTGTTCTCTATGTCGTTTCCATTTCATTATCATATTGCTTGTTGTGGGCGATCAGATGCGAGCGCTACTGGTGGAAAATGTACCCCGCTGCCTAGGCCACGAAGCGATGTCGATACCGCTTGATGACGTGTTCTCGACGCTTTCGCTCGAAGCCGCCGAGTTTCAAGATTCGCTGTTTGAAGCAGAGGTGCTAGCAGGGGTACGTTGCGTTTGTATGTGGCCATGGAATCATTGGTTCAAGTTGACTGGGCCACGCCTACTAACGTATGTCCAATCTATTGCTTGTGGTATTCCAATGTCTAAAAAGATGGTCGCTGAGAAGATCTCCACGAGTCTGAAGAGCTCCGAAAGCTCGCTATGCACGGACGAAGTGGTGCGCATGCTCGCGGACGTGGCGCGCGTGGAAACGCAGACGCTGGAGCTCTACTGGAAATTCCGCCAAGTGCTCAACAAGTTTGTGATCTGAGTGAATGAGAGCGAGAAAAAGTTGTTGCCTTTGGAAGAAAATGGAGAAATAGTATTCAAAGAAGACTAACAAATGGATACGGATCCTACCAGGAAGGGAAAGAAAAGTAAAGAGCGGCAAACGGCATCGAGATTCAAACATGCATCAACGGCATTGGCATCGGCATCGAGAGCATGCAGTCGAGAAGAAGAACGAGGATGGAAGCAGCAGAAAAGTGCTAGAGCTCCTCAGTCGGCAGGTTTTGCTCACGCAGCGACGCTTTCTCCGACGGCGACGAGACCGAGTACAGGCGCTGTGTGGAAGAGAGAGATGGGAAGAACTGTGAGCCATCTCATAATCGGAAACACAGCTGGTGGTGCAAGGAAGTGAGAGAGCACGAACCTCAAAGTAGCGTGGCGCGCGCGATGGCCAGAGCAAGTAGATGAGCGCCGCGTAGATGCAGAGCTCAACGCTCGTCGTGATCGCCGCGACGGTCTTCTCGCGTACCCACGGCGACAGGAACGACGCGATCAGCACGATCACCGGCAGCGCGAGGATGTACACGGAGAAGAGCCCGGCAATCTGTTTATACAGTGTACCCAACAGTGAATGAGTTGCGTGATCCATCTACATGACCTACTGATCGCTGTGTTTACGACATACCTGGACGAAAAAGCGACGTTTGCCCGCCGCTTCCTCGTACGCACGCGTGTCGAGGATAGTGTTGATGAACCAGACAAGGATGCCGAGCAGCAGGATGCAGATGCCGATCCCGGGCCACGAGTCGTAGATGTAGAGTGTCGACGCCGGGTCGAGCCAGATGAGGTACCACATCGCCATTGAGAGGTAGAGTCCCAGAATCGTGATCATGAGGCACGAGAGCTTCTCCTGTCCTTCAAGAGTGACGCTGTTGATCGTCCAGCCCTTGGCAACGAGCATCGCCAGCAGGATCGTGCCCACGCGCACAAACACCTGCATCATCTTGGCCGAGTACTCGAAGAGCGGCACGCCCACGCCCGTGAACTGGTACACGTAAAAGTGGAAGAAGAGCATCGCGCTCGAGACGCTGAAGAAGAACACGACCATCGTGAGCAGCTTCATAATCGGGTGGAACGATTCGGATTGGCGCATGCCGCGCGCCGCGACCGCCTGCACGAGTGCTGCCGCTGCCGAGAGCGCCGTCATGAGCCCGTAGATGATCGTCATGCCCTGCTGCTGCACAGGAAGCTCGCTGCCGTCCGCCTGCGTCATGTGGATGCTGTACCATGACGTGAAGTAGTACTTTTTGAAGTTGGACTCGGTGATCTGCGTGAATGATGGCTCGTACGCGTCTCCGCCCGGCACACACCGCGCGAGCGCGACGTACCTATACGGTGTTGAAATTACACATTAGGGCGTGGCTCATAAACAACGATGTCTAGCATGGGTTTCTTGTCGGGTTGTGTGCCTTACCAGAAGCGCGGTCGCAGGTGCTCGTGGATGTCAAAGCTGAATGTGAACGGAATCGACAGGTCGTCGTCACTGGTGGCCGTGACGTTGTACACGTACTTGGTGTGCTCGGACGACACTTTGCAGAAGCAGTCGCAGTCGTCGTCAGTCATGACGTACTCCCAGAAGAGCTGCTCGTCGTCGTAGATCGCGAGCTGCAGGTCCTGCACATCGGTTTGCACTTCGCCCGTGATGCGCTATCAACCAATAACAACACACGATACTCCCGTTTAATACACATCGTTGAATGAGTCCCATCAGAGCACATACAGCGAGCGCACTTACCCCTGCGATCTCTTCGAGCGTCGGCTTCCACGTGAAGCAGAACTTGCCGATGTACTCAAACTGGTGGCTGACCGTGTAGCCCGAGTAGACGCTCGCTCGCACGCATGCGGGCGCCACCACGAGCGCTGCGAGTAGCAGCAGCAGCAGCCGCAGCGGGTGTTGCTTGGCGCTTCCGTCCGAGCGCATCGTACTGCTTGATCTTGCTTGCTTGAAGATTCTTGCTGTTCTGGCGCGTGCGCAGTCACTAAATGCGTTGGCTTTGTTGCAGCCGCTTTGCGGCTGCTTGGTGGCGTGGAGATTTCTTTCGGATTTGGATCTTGAAAGGATGGAAGAGTCTCTTCTATGAGGAAGAATGTGATATTTCATATAACTGCTACTCGTTTAGTTGAGCTTTGGAATCCTGATTACGCACTTATTCGAGGATTCCCAGTACTGTCCACAACAACTGAAAGTATGAGTGAAGGTCCGGTCAGTGTCATTTCCACAGAGCTCCTCGTCGCCCAACTCGCAGCGAGCAAGCACCACATCAATCGATCGAGCGCGCGCGTCCACCAGCCAGCCAACTTCCGCATCCCGCTAGCCTCTCGCCCGCCATGGACCACCTCTCGCTGGGCGTGATGGCGCACCTCTTTGAGCTGCTTACTGCGAAAGACGTCGCGCAGCTCACTGCTACTTGCGCAGCGCTGCATCCGCGCGAGCAAGTCGTGCAGGATGCGGTTGCGCTGGTGGTGAAGCACCGGTTCGGCGATGTGCTGGCGAACCTGCGCGAGGACGACTCGTCCTGGCCGCGCTCGGTCGCGATCCTGCGTGCCGCGGAGGTGATGACGCTCAAGAAGTGGATCATGAGCGCATCGGTGCAGTCGTACGAGGACGCCGCGTCCTCGTGCAGCTTGAAGACCAGCTTTATCGTGAGCAGGGCGTGGCTGCTGGCGTGGAAGAAGCGCTGCTTGGGCTACGAGCAGTTCTTGATGCAGTTCCGCCACACAAAGAAGAAGCAGCAGCAGCGCGAGCGTTTACAACAGCAAACCCGCGGTGGAAGGAAGACTGCAGCTCTTGGAAACAGCGTACTTGCCAAACCAGCACTCACGTTCGTGGACACAGAGATCGTAGCGACACGGGAAGCAGGGGGGATGATCGTTTGTCCACATGGCGAGATGCTACCAGTGTCGCTCTGTATTGGACGCTCGAAACGTGTTGTGCTGTCCAAATCCATGTTCACGAAACTGTCGCTGTATGCTTCAGATCTGCGCGGGTTCCCGCTGTATTCCTCGGATTGCTGGACGTGCGTGCAGGACAAAGAGGCCAAGGAGAAAGAGGCGGAGATCCACAAACAGGAGCGCTTTGAGTCGCAGATCGCGGGCTCGAACGACCTGCTGGACCTGCTGCTGCGGAAAAGCGGGTACCCGAATGAGCTCTTCTCGCCTGCGAGCTCGCGCGGCAACACGCACCTGTCGCTCAGTCACTGCGGTGGGAAAACCTATTTTCTGGTTCCCAAGAAGTGGCTCATCAAGTGGCGCAAGTTCGTGCGCAGTCTCGGCGACGACTACCCGGGACCGATCCTGAACTCGGAGCTCGTGTGCCTCGCGCATCAGCGCAATGTGGTGCCGCCGTACATCACGATGTTCCTCTCAGGCTTCTCCATCGAGCAGTCTCTGCAGGCGACCCAAGCGTACGTTATTGGCTTGCTTGATAGCTGATGGTAATGGTTTGAAGCAACCCTAGGAGTTCTCATGCAAGTGGACTAATTCTCTATCTACCACTGCATTACAGACTGGGCACCAGCGCATCCAAGCAGTACGAGATCGTGACACTCGGCGAGTGGGAGGCGCTGCACGACCGGTACTGCGCCGAGTACGCCGTGGGCTTTGAGGTCTTCGACGGCTCGTACCACTGGCAGACCCAGGAGTGCCACATCTGCTACTTTGACATGGGCGGCTCCGGCACCGAGAAGCGTAACTCCAGTCGCTGATTGTGAGTCTGCTGTGCAAACTCCTCCACCTGCTGGTATCCCAACGCACAGCGTTCTTGCAAATGGAGTTTGAGAGTAGAACGGCGTATATAGAGACGACCCTCGCTCGTGTATAGAAGAGGTCAACACATGTGTGAAATAGAGATGGAACTTCTTCGCCAATCAGGCTTGCAGATTCAAGCAGCGCATCTGGGGTGGCGGATGGCCTTGGACGTCTCCAACACGTATCCGAATATCAAAGGCTCTTCCTAGTAGAAACCATCGCATCTTTCCTCTTTTTGCTGTGTTGTGGCTGGGCAGGCAGCGCGTAACCCTGAAGGAGACTCTCGTGTTGGTGCTCACCCAACTGGTCGAACACTTTCCGAATCTTATACCTCACAACAACATACGAGCAATTCGCATTTCATTGGGCCATTTTTTTCTGCGGTTCTGTTTTACGAGAGCGACTTCCAGCGCTTGTAGCCTTCCGTGTCGATCCACACGTAGTAGATCTCCGTGAGATCGTCAGGGACGTGCTTCTGGCCTAGCGGCCACCATGACGATGCGAACCGCAGCAAGCAGAGCGGGAACCGCTGAGTGAACTGGTGCGCGCACGTTTTCAGTTTCTTCCTCACGACATCGTGGTTCTCCACTGTGAACGTGTACGGAATCGTCAGCTTCACGTTAAAGCTGCATCTGTGAAGGGTATCCGGCAGGCTCGTCAGTTTCTCTAGGAGATTGCTCACGAGTCCAAAGAAGAATGCGCCGTCGTGGGTATCGTCTTCTCTCAGTCGTTCGCCAAAGTGGAGCGTGAGGTCTCGTCGGTCGCGAGCAGCATTCGGAGCCTTCACGAGCAGGTCGAACACGCCCTGCGCCGTGGCTTGCGTCACGTCCAAGGACCTCACCTCGCAGAGGTGCGGAAGGCTTGCAAGTGCCAAGAGTCCCTTGTCGCCCATGCGACTTGTAGGCTTGTTTGCGCGCTCTTCCGCTTGAAACTGTTCCACCGCCAGGGACGTCAGGCGCTTGCAGTGCTGCGTGAGCGCGACGAGGAAGTCGTCGTTGAGCTCTTGCTTCACTTCCTCGAGTCGTCTGCTCAGGTTTGAGATCTGGATGTGGACGGAGGTCAGCGCCGGACACGCGGAGAGCATCACGCCGAGTGCCTTCGCAGAGAACCGGAAGCCTTCTTCTCCCTCTGGGTCGAGGTACTTGCCCGAGTGCCATTCAAACTCCCATCTGTCCTCATTCCCGCACGCGAGAATCATGCGCGTGAGCTGGGGCTTGCGGTATTTGCCGAAGATCTCCAAGAACCGGTCATCCAATGGTGCACAGAACCAGTCAAACGTGCGCAGTTTCGTGCATGACTTACAGAAATTCTCCCACGCCTCGAGCGAACAAAAGAGCATCTCCTCCGAGTAGTTGTGGAAGAGCGTCCGGTTCGTGACGTGCCCGCCGTCCAGGTACTCCAGGTTTGGGCAGTACTCCGCGATCGCGTTCAGGTATTCGTCCGTGTACCTCATGATGCGTAGATCATGGCCGTCACTGGGGTCCACTCGATGCGGCACGGTGAGCTGGAGTAGGCCTCGGTTCAGACTCCCCTTGTACCATCTCTTCATCGCGCTGTACAGCAGCGCAAAGTTGAGTTGCAGCTTGGTCTGATTGAGCATCGGAAGCTCCGTCAATGGCAGTATAAGCGCTTGCACTCGTGGACAGTGCGTGGACGCCGCGACGAGGACTTTGCCAAGCTGCGTGCTGTGGAGCAGCATGGCCCAGAGGTCCAACCGCAGGAGCTTGGGACAATGGCGGAGCGCGCGGTCCCAGTCTATCTCCAGTGCATCGACGCGGTTCAGTATGGCAAAGCGTTGCGGGAGCGTCAATCTCGAATAGCCCAGACCATAACTCATAGACAGCTGCAGGTTCGTCAGTTGCGGTCCGCGCTGTTCCATGTATGAGTAGAACGCCTCCACTTTGTCCTCCGAGCCGTCTTTGAAGGAGAAGAAGCCGTTCGCAGCCTCAAACTCCCGGGCGATCTGCGAAAAGACCTTGAACCATCCCCTGGAGACCCACGCGAGCTCCGGCATCGCCTTGCTAATGCACATTGGCGCATACGGAATGGGGTTTGCGTAGTACAAGTCGCCCATTGCCCCCATTTGCTCGTTGAAAATGTACTTGACGAGGTGCAGCGGGATGCCGCGCAGGTCCTGCACGATAGCTTTGGCCGGTGGCGCAGGAGGTGCGTGGACCGCTGGAGCCGCATCTAGTTGCTGTCGTCCGCCGTCGGTGGTGGCGTGAGCGCTCGTAATCCTGGCTTTCTTGCGCTGCCTCGTCGTCATGGGTGGCGGATCCGTTCGTGGGTTGAAAGGCAAATTGAAGAGTGGGGATGAGGATGATAATGGAGTGGAGCTGCTCGTCAGATCTGGTGCTGTTTCCTATTACAGAGCCGTCCACTATTGCGAACACCTACTTTGAAGGTGTCGTGAGTCAACTCAAGCTCAAGGCAAAGCAATCTCGTCGTCGTCATCCAGCGCTGCGCTTGTCCCCTCCACGTATCTGCGACCTCGGATCGTCATCTTTGGACTGGTGGTTACGAAAGCGGCGGAGATGGATGTGATTTTACGTGTGTGTGTGTGAGAGAGAGAGAGAGAGAGAAAATCAGCATGTATCTTATCGCTGCGCGGATGACCGACCGACTGACCAATGCAAATATCCACTGTCTACGTGAAACAAACGCCGATAATGAAAGAAAGAAGAACTCTTCCGAGACTCTTCGTTTTAAATCAGCACGTACTCGTCTTCGTCATCCTCGCCGCTGGCGTTCTCCTCGTTCATCGAGTCGCTCAGCAGGTCCAGATCCATGGTCTCTTCGCTCAACGCGTAGTCCGGTCGACGGGACGCCACTGAGAAAGGACACATGCCGGCAAACTCCTGCTGCAGGTGCGCCACGCGCTGGCAAAAGTCCAGGTAGTCGGCGCGCGTCTCGCAGAGGAAACCGAGCGCCATCGATGGGTCGATGCTCTGCACGCTCATGACCAGCGGTCGCGACGTGTGCACGGTGTTCAGGTGGGTCTAGCGTGCGGCAACAGCAAAGTCAGTTTCAGCCTATTCACAAGCACATGTCAATAGAAACAGATAGCAACCGGCTTACCGCGGTCGGGAACGACGTGTTCAGCTCCGCTGTCGGGTGCACGTCGTGCGGGTCCAGCAGGTGCAGCTGGCTCTCCTGCGAGCCGACAAAGTAGACCGAGTGGCCCTTTTTACCGCCAATGATCCCGACGCTCTGCGGAAACGTGAACGATTTCTGCAGCGCCGGCACGTACGACTCGTTCAGCTGGTCGAGCCCCAGGCGCAGCGGAATGAGCACGAGCAGCGACGTTCGCCACTCCTTCTCACGCGTGTTCTTTGGCGGATTCAGCAGCGGATCGAAGAACGCGACCTGCTCACTTTCTTCGGCTTTCTGGCTGGCGGCACCCGTCGCGCTGCGCTCACCTGTGATGGAAGCGTCATCGTTGTCATCCAGATGCGAGACGCAGAGTCGCATCACGTCGTCCGTGTACACGACACCTTCTTGCGGCACATACATCGACAGTACCCCACCGAGCTCGCGACTGTGCAAGTTCACGAGATCGCGCAGCACCTGCGCCGCAGTCGTGGGGCCGTACCACTCGCCGGGCAGCTTGTCGTATTGCATGCCGAGCTTCACCATATTGTGAATCGAGTAGATGCACTCAGGGTCAGGTGAATCTACAAACCATTTGAGCAGCGTCACGTACTGCGCCGGCAACTTGTCGGTGCTAAACAGTGGCACGCGCCAGTCGCGACCCAGCAGCCTCCGCTTGAGCGCCTGACCGAGCATCATCTGCGCCGAGCGCAGCATGCATCCCCACCCGGCGTCGCTCGTGTACTCATATGGCTCCATCTTGGCGTAGTCGCGGCGGTACGTGAACCACAAGATGGACTCGAACGCCTGTTTGTACTCGTCGAGATCTACCTGCGCGTTCACAAACTGGCGACCGAGCATCCAGATGGGCGTGTCCAGCGTGGCGGTGCTGGACGTGTCGAGCGACGAGATGCCGTGCGCGAACTGGCTCATCTTGCCCACGATCTCGCCTCCGAGCCAGGTCCAGACCGCGCCGCGTTCGAGTAGATACGTCGCCGTGGTGCTTGCTGGCTGCAAAGGTGTACAAAAAGGAGGAAGACCGGCGAGCGAGAAGCTACACAGCCAGAAGGGGATTGCGCGTGAATAGGTAAGTGCATGAGGGTCATATATGCAGAGAGACACACATACAGAAGTGTAGCTACGTACAGAGAGAGAGAGAGAGAGAGAGAGAGGTGGCGAATGGCGGCGCGTTCGTTCTTTCTCCGTTTCTTCTTCTTCTTCTTCTTCCGACTGCTTCTTGCGCTTGTTTGATATGTCTTTTCAGATCAGACGGAGCTACACAAGGTAAATACGATGAGCGCCGCGCGGGTTTCGCGTTTACGGGTTTTCTCAGATACACGACCTGGGTTGAGACCCGTATCTAAATTTACAAAACTGCATTCAGCTATTTGATCAAATGTGTATAATTGCTCAACAATGGCAGTATACGATGGATCGCACCCATGATAATACAATAATTATGAATTAATAAAACAACTTGCTTTAAATTTGTAATTTTGTACCTAAAATTCTGTAAATTGACGGTTTAGTCTACTTCAAAAACAATTTTAACGGATAATATACAGTCTATGTGGAAATTGGTCAAAGGAAGCTGCCTGTTTCGGGAGTTGGTTGACAAGACCTCCAGGACCACCAGCAAGTAGAAAACACGAGCTGGTGGTGAAACGCGATCGCTCTTACGTGGCGGTTTGCCAGCGAGCGCAGCGTCTGGACGCCGCCGCACAGCTCGCTGCCGATCTCGCTTGCGTCGCCAAATGTGCGTGGGAGTGGAAGGAGCGTGCGGCGAATTCTCGCTAACTCAGAGGACAGGCAAGCTCGTCGTCCACCTCATCAAGCGACGCTCTGTGCTCAGGACGGGGATCCATAAAAACTTACAATTACACTTGGCTTCAAGACGCGCTGCAGGTGCGATCGTATGTGAGGCCTCTTGTTGCTCAAGGTCGCGACATCTGATTTAGTCCTGTGTGTGCCTATGGTTTTCATAGTTACTGCGCTACTACTAGCACATTGCAAGGTACTTAGCGTTGCTCTCCTGCGTCAGACTTCCTTGGCGTGCTCGTCGAGCTTGTGGCGTGGCCTGTTGCAGCCGACGCAGCCTGGCGTCCAGCACCAGAGCTCTTCGTCATTACGCGCGAGGACGCCGGCGTACAGATGCGGGTGCGCGGTCAAATAAGCGAAGACGCGCGTCTCGTCGGCGTCAAAGCGCACGAAGAGCATTCGGAAATACGGCAGAAGCCACTTCCGGAAGCGCAAGCGGCTCTCAAGCGCGTGGAGAGCGCTCAGCAGCTTGCAGACGGATCGGCGCTCCTCAGCGCTGGCGAAGATGGCAGCCATCTTGTCGGCCGCCATCCAGATCTTGAGCTTGAATGCGCCGTTGATGGTCTTGTACGCGAGATCATCGATGCTTGGGAGCCGCTGGTGGTCTTCCGGTGCGTCGTGCTCGTCATGCTGACTGCATTGTGGCTCGTGCTGTTGCTTTTGCTGCTGCTCTTGCAGTTTACACTGGAGTTCTTCGTTGTGGTGGTCTTGCTGAGGTACTTGGTGGTCGGTAGCGCTGCTTTTGCCCGTGGAAGTTGCAGCTGCAAGTGGGACGTCTCCATGCTCGAGGCTCTTAACCACAATCACTGTTGCCTCGAACGCACTGATCAGCAGGACCTTGGCCAGGTCCGCGACGAACGAGAGCGCGTTGATCATTTCGCGGAGGTCCTCCATGCAGTCGCTGGCGAGCGAGCGCGCAGCCTTCGTCACCACGTGAAGAGAGTCCATGGTTGGTGGAGCTTCCTTGGTTCGTAGCTCTTGGTGTAAGGGGAGAGCTTCTTTGAAAGTGTGTAGCTTATCCCTCACAAGGTAGACGGACTGCATGAACGTCCATCCACGTGCAAAAAGTTCACAGTCACCAATCGAGGTGCACTTTCTCGAGTGGGAATAAAAGAGCTCTTTGCACGTGCGCTTGGCCACAAGCAGAGGACTGCGAGCGATTGCATGGCACTAAAGCCGCCTTTTCTCATTCTCTTTGCGAGCAAATTGACTGAAAACATGCAGCTGATGGATGGTACAATGGAACGTTGGACACTCATGAAAACAATGTCTTCCTGTCCTTGATATCCCACGTTTTACACTCAGCAGACTCACTCCTCTGAATCAAGCAACGTACATGCAATGGGAAACTTCTCTTGCTCAAGCAACCTATCTAATAGCTACCCTTCCACTCACTCTGTATTTCATTTCATTCAGCCCCTGTCTGTAGATTGTCGGCGACCAGATCATCGTCGGCTGCACCATCACCTTCTGATTCAGAACGCCGCGCGGTTCCTTCATCTTCGCTGCCAGCACCACCAGTGTCACTCTCAACATTCTCGTCCTGTTCCTCCTGCTCTTTGCACTCCTCCTGCTCGCTCTTCTCGATCTCCTCACTTTCTTCTTCCACCTCTTCCACAAGCTCCGGGAGGCGCGCGTCAATGGCCGCTAGCCCAATGCCTTGCTCTTCTTGCTGGCGA
Source organism: Globisporangium paroecandrum (assembly GCA_023333955.1). Taxonomy (NCBI): domain Eukaryota; phylum Oomycota; class Peronosporomycetes; order Pythiales; family Pythiaceae; genus Globisporangium; species Globisporangium paroecandrum. The sequence goes on along the minus strand of JAASFU010000490.1, from coordinate 162 downwards.
AGAAATTCGCAAATGTCCTGCAGGTTCTGCTCTTCGCACTCAAGCTTGATGCGCCGGAAGGCTTCGAGCATCGACGGCACGCTGAAGTATGAGAAGCTCAGCTGGCCGTACATCTGCTTCTGCGATTCGTAGCACGCGTAGTTGAACGCCTTGCGCCAGCGC
>JAASFU010000489.1:0-21629 GCA_023333955.1 Globisporangium paroecandrum | reverse complement strand
GCCTCTGCCGCTCATCTCGCTACCTCCAGATGACGAATGGGAGGAGTTCGACACCCCCACGCGCACGGGTTTCCACTACACTCTGCCGCACGTGGAGCTCTCGGGCGAAGAATACGAGAACACATCGTCTTCTGGCTCGCTTTCAGGTTCAATCTCTGTTGGAAGGAAGCGCGAGACGCCAGACCACGAACGCCCCAAGATCTGCCGCATGCTCAGCGAGTACATGGCCTACAACGAGGTCTTCCAGACCCAGCGCCACGGGTTTGGCATCGACACACGTCTTGTCTACAAGCGCAACAAAGAGATGGACTTTGCAGGCATGCCTCCAGCCGGTAGCGGGGGTAGCGGCAGCAGTAGCAGGTCTCTTGACGGCTACACTAACGAGGACTTGAACTTCAGCGCGCTGTTCGAGAGCGGGAACCTGGATCGCGCGTACCGAGTCAACGGGAGGCACTACGCTTCGAGCAATGAGCTGCTCGGCGCTGCGTCTCACGGAACGTCGCCAGCGAGCTCACAGCCGCCGTTCGCGTTCTTTGTCAAGGCGGACATGGAGTACGACCTCTACTGCGATACCGACGTGAACACGCACGGCCACATCCAGTGGTACTTCTTCCGCGTTGCACTCCAGTCCGCAGCGTGGAGACAGCAGACGAGCAGCTCAGCGACAACGATCAACCTCAAAGTGCGCTTCAACATTCGCAACATGCTCAAGAAGGCGAGTTTGTACAATGACGGCATGCTCCCCACAGTGTACGTCGACGCTCCTGCAGCGAGCAAGCGCGGATGGCACCACGCGGGTACCAATGTCTGCTACTTCAAGAACGCCGACACGTACCGCAGTCGCAAGACTGGCAAGGTGCAGAACTACTACACGCTCTCGTTCGTGTACGAGTTCCAGATCCAGAGCAGGACTCCACCCGAATCTCTCAGTAGCGGTGGCAGCTCCGACCCCAGCATCGTGGTGTACTTTGCGCACTGCTACCCGTACACGTACACTCGGCTCCAGAAATTCCTGCTCTCGCTGCAGAAAGACCCCGATCGGAACCGGAATCTCAAGCGTCGAATCCTCTGCAAGACGATCGCGGGCAACAGTTGCGACTTGCTCACAATCACGGACTTCAGCCAGGAAGACTCGCAAGACAAGCCCTATGCCACGAAGCGCACGGGGATCTTCCTGACTGCGCGAGTGCATCCAGGTGAGAGCAACAGCAGCTTCGTCATGCACGGGATCATCGACTTCCTCACGGGCAACTCGCTCGAAGCGCGCTACTTGCGCCACAATTTTGTCTTCAAAATCGTGCCGATGCTCAACCCGGACGGCGTTGTCCATGGAAACTACCGCTGCTCACTCGCTGGAACAGACTTAAATCGCCGCTGGATGCTCCCGTCCGCAGATCTGCACCCGACTATTCTCGCGACGAAGAACGCGATCCTTTCGATGAAGACCACTCGCCCCATCAGTTTGTTCTGCGATATTCACGGCCACAGTCGGAAGAAGAACATGTTCCTGTATGGATGTCGTCCATTCGAGCCCAGTTGTCGAACGGAAGCGACGCGGCTGCGCTTGTTCCCGCACCTGCTCGAGAAACCAGCAACTCGCAACGCGGAGGGTTCTACAGTCTCTCGGATTGCACGTTCTCTGTGAGCGGCTCGAAAAAGGGCACCGGTCGTGTCGTGGTCTGGAAGGAAGCTGAGGTGCTCAACAGCTTCACACTTGAAGCATCGTTCTATGGCGTTGGATCCAATAAGAAGCAGCAGCAAGATCTGGTTGGGAACAGCGGCACCAGCAATGCAAGCTTCAGGCACTTCACTCCGTTTGACTTGCGCATGGCCGGCACCAAATTCTGCCACGTGATGCTACCATTCTCGCAGGTGATCAACTTGGACCGGGCGGCTGCTATCGCTGCTCAGCCTTCGCAGGAGACAGAGTCTTTAAGCTGTCACGAATCACAATCACCGCAAGCAATGAACCCGCAAAGTAAAAATCCGCGAATGTTCGATTCTGGTGCAACAAGCATGCCAAACCTACCGCCATTTGCGCCAGCTTCCAGTCCATCTTCGTCCGACAGCAAACTTCGCTTGGCTCCTTTGCAGCAGATCGGATCCCCAACAGTTAGCAGCAGTCGAGTCGACGTCCACTCCACTCCATCTCCACCGAAACATTGTGCTCGCTTGTCAATACCACCGTTCCATCCGCACGCTTCGACTGATCGCCCGACAAATCCATCTGCGTTTGCAATAACGGCTCCACCGGCGAGCACAGCGTTCAGCTTCCCATCCGAATTCGACCAGCTTTTCGCAGATGACAGCATATCTGCTATGCTTTCGCTGTCGGACCCAGAAGATTTGCTGAAGGAGATTGAGGCGACTCTCCCCAACGTTCTCATGGAGTACGCTGAAGAAGACGGCTCGGTCGGCTCCGAATCGGATCCATCGGGGGACAACATGGAGGAGGAGGAGTGCCAAAGCGCAGAGTCCTGGAAGAACATCTTGCCCATTCCGAGCGATGAGAAAGCACCGGAGCCAACTCCAAAGCTGCCGAGAACGCGTCCACTTCGATTGATGAGGCATCTGTCAGAGCCCGGACTGTAAGTCAAACTTGGGTTCCCTTTTCTGCTTTCATAAGTACCAAGTGACGTGCTCACGTACCTCGTCGTCGTGTCTTGTAGTCTCCGGGTGCATCTGAAAAACGCATCAGATCCTGTTACTGCTGCACCACGGATAGAGCAAAAAACGGAGCCACCACCGAGCACGCAGATGACTGTGAAGACCGCACTACTCGCTCCATTGCGGATGCCGCCAAAGCTTGCTCTCCAGAAAAATGTCATGTCCCAGAAACTTCCAAGAGACCGAAATCGGGGTATCGCATCGATCCACTTGAGAGCAGTCCAGCGGCGGTCGAAATCACGGCGAGAAATCCAGCAGTCGGTCACCGATGCCCAGTAGCAGCATGCCTTTCTCCCATCATACTACTCCAAGTTCTGCAATCATCGTCCCTTTCCGCTTGGCCTGGAGATTAGAGAAATGATCAGATCCAAAGTTTCCAGGCACGCACCTTTTTTCGTCAATCACTCCAAGGTCTGAAACACGATGACACTCAACAGGGGATTGATCAAGTGACCGAGAGCGAGGTAAACCAGGCTCACACTTCATTAACGTGGTCATTTGGATCTTCGTCTTGGATGAAAATGCTCGGAGGGCGTTGGCGTCGTCGCAAAGGGGACACTGGGAGATCCGGCAAACTCGTCTTCGGGTCTTGCGGTGGCGCATGTCTTCCGTTCATGCCAAGCAATCCGTCCGAGCTGTTGACACTGCTGGTGCTATCCACTCGCTGGACGTGTTTTCGATGATCGGTATTTGTGGGTGAGCGTTGCACTCGCGGCAAGTTTGTCCACGCAACTTCGTCGACCTTTCGAATCAGCTGGAACTCGCCAACCTTCTTCACCTTGAACACCAAGACTGCCGTGAAGTAGATGAAGATCACGTTGATCCAGACGAGCATCGCGCTGCCGACTGCGATTTCATAGAAAACGAGGCGCTGCTCTTCGCCAATGACATCGTCCGCCTGTTGTACCAACCGATTTTCAGCGTTAGCTTTAGTCATAGAATGCGTGAAGCAAGATCATTAAAAATCCATCACCGTACCACAAAGTACTGCCCGATGATGACGTAGGAGAAACAGATTCCGCTGTTCACAGTTGGAGGGAGAAGCGCAGCCGCGATCGCTGTGCCGACCACGGACGAAATGTTGGCGTTCGATTCAGCGAGCGCGACGCCAGTTCCAGATAATGCAGCGACAACAGCCCCGAACAGAAGCTGGATCGCTTGACCACGGGAGCGCATCTCGTTCGTCGGCCAGTTTAGTGCAGCAGCGTATGGACTCAGCAGCGCTCCGATCATCATCCCCAGCAACAACGTGACGGTCTATAATGAGTGGTTAACACACAGAAAAAGTTGGATTTCATGGTTAGTAATTGCCATAGTGGATGGGATAACGAAGGAACAGGACATGCGGTACCAGTGCGAAGATCTCGTTGAGAAACCCGTTGATGAAGAGACTTCGATCGCGAATCGCGTACCCGAAGGCGCATCCAAGGATAGGACCCTGTTGAAAAGAAGAAGCACACACACGTCAGACTCTTCGTTTCAAATCTTTCACAGAGAATACACCTTTTCAGCAAAACCATACCATCAGTGGCGAGAGAAGCATGGACGCCACCACGTACGTCTACAGAAACACAGACATTCAGCTATAATATGTCAATATTCAATCGATAGCACATACACAAAAAGGTAGCGCAAACGCAGTCAACTTACACTCGAGTCGCCCGCCAGACCAATACCTGCAATCGCCCTATTGCGACCAAAAGAAATGTCGTCCATGATCACCACCATCGCCAGCATTAGCTCTGTTTGACTCGCAACGACAAGGTGATATACAAGGTATCAAAGAGCCACCACTTTGCCACTTACGAGGAAATGAGCAGCATGCCAACGGAATCTCTCGACAGCGTCGAGTTCGCTTCAATGTGCGCGTACATCTCGGCGACCGGCACCGCTGTGCCCACGTCGGTGGATCGCTCGAGGATTCGACCAACGCGACGCTTCTTCTTCTTCGTCTTGCGCTTGCTGATCGTGGTGCCCGGCGTGAGCGACATGACGTCGCAGAAGCCGAACTGTACGCCCACGCCCATACTCTGCAGTTTGTTCAGGATCGCCTGCATCTCCTCATCCTCGACGCGGAACGTCACGATGGACGACGTCCGCGCTTCCACGCTCGTGACATTATCTAGCTTGAGCTCGTCCTGCAGCGTCGACACCACCTGATTCAACGCATTCAAGAACGCATCAATCACATCGCGTGATATGCACATACATCAGTCTCTCTATCTCTTTCTGTCTTGCCTGTTATGGGCAAGAGTCGCAGGGAATCCTGCGATCCAGTGAGCTTGTGAGAGACGCTAGACGAAGAGCATTGAATGCATCACGCACGCACCTTGCCGTGTTGCTCGTTCGGAATGGTGAGCTGGAAGAGCTTCATGCTGATGGCGCCACGCCAGCGATGTGCCAGGCTTTCTTCTTTTGTATCGCCTTTGCTTCGTCAGTGCGGAAAAATGGTGGGAACGGTGGGGTTTACTGAAGCAGACACAACAATATGTATTGAGAACTAGTATTTCAAACTGTGCTCACTCATCGTTTAATGACAAGTTGATCACCCATATCCACCCACCCATAACATTGATTATGGGTGGGTGTACACATTCTCTGGCTTAGCATGGGTGTGATGCGGGTGGCTAAATGGAAAAAGGCAAACCAATGGGCACAATTGTTGAGGTACCGGGACTCGGATTGGTGCCTCATTCTTCGTCTTCTCCATCGTCGTCACCTTCAAATTCTTCCTCCTCATCGTCATCTTCGCCATCGTCTTCGTCCTCCTCTTCCTCCGATTCTTCTTCTTCGTCATCGGCATCTTCATCATCTTCGTCGCCACCTCCAACTCCGGTTTGCGATTCCTCGGCAGCTTGATCGACTACTTCGTCAACGGATCCCCCACCACCTTCAGCTGACTCAGCTTCAGCGCCTAGCCCTTCAGTTTCCTCTGTCTGAGACTCCGGAGCAGCCACCACCTCTTCCACGTAGCTGAGGTAGTCCTCCACGCTATAGAAACTCGCCTCGGCAGCTTTCCCACCCGCCATCGTCATGATATGGAGCGGCCGACCTCGAGCATGACCGAACACATACCCACTGAGCGAATACCAATCCAGCGTGATCGTGTCCTGCACTTGAAAGAAATTCTCGTTGGGAAACACATCCACCCACTCATCCGCACTGGCGCCAGCAGCAGCAGCAGCAGCAGCAGAATCATCGTAGGATACTAGGAGATGGTCGTTCGTCTCCGAGTACGCCTTTAGGACCCCACTTCGCCAGCACAGATACCGGTGGTCGTACCGCTGGAAGCGCAGCGTCAAGAACGTCGTGGCGCGAAGCGTGCGCAGCGATGGCTCAAACATCGCGACCATGCACCAGCAGTAGCCGTTGAACAGCTGGATGCGCGCACCTTCGAGGTGGAAACAGAGCCATTCGTGGTCGCCGTCCTCGTACTCGACCCGGTGCTTGTTCTTCATGCGATTAAACCGTGCGATGTACCCGCTGAACCATTGCTGCTCGAGCGGCCAGAACACGCGGCAGTGCATCCCGAGCATCGCTTTCTCGAATGCGTTCTCGTTCGGACGCACGTAGTGGCGCTGTTTGCGAGACGGTGAAAACCAAAACTGGTCCCCATACTCGTCCTGGAAGTCGCGCCAGTCGTCATCACTCTCTGGCTCCGAGGCAGAGTCACGGTCGATCAGTTCGCGCGTTTTCTTCAAGATCTCGGTTTGCTTGTTCATTGCAGCGTCGCTTTCTTCGAGCGTGTGGGTCTTCATCTGCCGGAGCATGTTCTCAAAGTTGATCCGCTCGGCGTTTGGCCTCTTGAAGCGTCTCCAGGCTCGTTGAATTCGTTTCGCGGCATGCAGTCGCATCTGGAACTGCACGCGAGTTTCTTGTGTCACGCGACGACCGAAATACCCGCGCACCCCTGCGTTGATGCAGCTCGCAGCGTTGTATTTGCGTAGCTCACGTTCCTGCATCTCGCGCTGGTACCGTGCAAGTTGTCGGCGAGCATGGTGCCCGCGCCATCGGCTCTGGATTTTCATCGCGTACCGAACGAGCTCTCGCACTTTTGCATGCTGTACCTCCAGAGCTGCTCGGAGCGCTCGATAGGCTTTGCGAGCAGCTCTGGATCGAAAGAGTCTCTGGAGCGTAATCGCAGCGTTCTTCCTCTCAAGGCGCCGCTGCTGGTTGATCGCCATGAGGTCGTCCAGCCGCGACCGATGGAACCGCGCGCGGTACGCTCGCTGTAATCGAATGACAGCGGCGTGCTTCTGCAGCAGCTGCTGCTCTTTCCGGTACCGGTCGATGGTCTTGAACACGACATGGTGGTGCTTCCTCGCCCAATGACTCCGGTACACTGCTTGCACTCTCACAGCAAACTTCGACCAATGCCTGATGCGCTGCTCCTCGACACTCGCTCGCTCCAGAGCTGCTCGACAAAGAACCCCGCGTGCGAGCGCCTGGATCTTGACCACGCTTATATTCACGAACTTCGTGCGCTTTACTCTTCTGTTGATCTCGCTGTTGAGCCGCCAGCGCACGTAGCTCTTCCGGATCGTCTTGCACGCTGGCATCTCGATCATCTTGACGCGCCACGACGCCGCGATCTGTCGATCCACGTGACCTCGGTATACTGCCTGGATGCGCAGCGCTGCAGAGTTGTAGATCGTCTTCTGCTGAATCGAGAACTTGAGCTTCATGCCATCCTGCTTTGGCTCTAATCCTCGATAGTGACGCGCTTTCTGGACAAACGGCAAGTGCTCCACGAGTGTCACGATCCCGTTGTCGGTGATCTCCTGGCAGCCGTTGAGGTTCAGCACCTGCAACGAGAGGCAGCTGGTCGCCACCGCCGCGAGGATGTCTTCGCGCATCTTCAGACACCCCTCGAGGCTCAGTGACTGCAGCAGTGGCGTCCCACGCATCATCGCAAACAGTCCAGTGGATGACAAATGAAAGCAGCCGCAAACGTTTAAGCTGTGCAGCTGCCGGCAGTGCTCTCCAATGTGGGACAGCGAGCCATCGGTCAACTGCATGCATTTCCGCAGACTCAGCACCCGAAGACTCTTGCATCCCTGGACGAGTTTCTGGATACCATTGTTTGTGATCTTCTCCAGTCCTTCCAGGTTGATGAACTGCAGCGAGCAGCAGCCGTGTCCGAGCGCCGCGAGTCCTCGGTCCGAGATGCCCTTCGTGTACGAAACGTCGAGCGAGAGCAGCTTTCGGCACTGGGTGAGCGAGTCCTGGGGTCCCAGTGTCCCACTGATCCACCCGAGCGCGTCATCGTTCAAGACTGGACAGTTCGACAGGTTCAGCTCCGTCAGCTGTGCGTTGCAGCACGAGATGAACTCGTGAATGCACCCGCTTTTGAGCTGCAGACACCAGGAGAAGTCGAGCGTGTCAAGCTGCTCGATCCCCGTGGCCATCACTTTCAGAATGTCGATGGACATGACCGACTTGGAGAAATCGAGACGGCGAATCGCTGGACCAACCGCATGGATGAACGCACGAATCCCCACCTAAGTAGCATTAACAATTTGAGTTGTTAGCATTTGCATTGCATTGGATGCTGAGGAGCTCTTTTGCAAATGTCTACCACAGCAACCCTCACTTACCGGTGTGAACTTTTCGCAGCCGGACAAGACGATCGTCGAGTAGTACTGGCATTGTCGGAGCAGCTGGTTCTCCTGTTTTGCTCGCTCGATTTGTTTCAAACTCGCGCGTAGTTGGCTCGCGAGTTCGTTCAGCATCGCATCGTTCAGTTCGATGGCGTACGGTCGCAGATCCAGCGTCTCGGGGTCGCTCTGGGCGTTCAGGATGCAAGTCGCGCGCGCACCGAGCGCAATCGACGCCTCCTGCAGTGCGAGTCGCCGCTCCTCACCCACTTGGAAGTTGTTGCTGCGACTTGCTGTTGTTGCTGGGGAGATGACGGCCACATGAGCGTTCTTCTTTTTCGTAAGCTTGCATCCATTTTCCAGTGAGCGGTGATGTTGTTTCCGATCGGTCATCGGCTCGCATGTTGGCTGGGCTCTTGTTGTGCAGTCACCTACAACAATAGCAGCACGTCGTTTCACACTCTTCAGAGCCATTTTCCCACGATCAGTTTCAACATCAACTCGCACATACAGCCAGTCCGCTATTAACTATTTGAGAAAGAATAAAAAAGCATATCCAAGGTAACGAAATGTCAAACGAAAATCTCCGCGTCCTCCTTCGGTTGGTTGGTTCATTGGCTTACTGGGCAAGCTTCGCGAGCGAAGCGATCGCATAAATCTTAATCTCCGAGCCACCGTCGACCTTCACGATACCGTCGGACCCGTCGGTACCGATCAGCGAACCCGTCTTTCCAGCTTCGTCGCCAGAGAGAATGATAACCGAGTCCTGCTTCTCCGGCACCACTGGCTGCACGTCATCGAACGAAACGTTGATCACACGGCCATCCACGTCCAGCGAGCACGAGTTGCCGTTCACGCTCACGATCACGCCCACGCTGCCGCTGTATTCGCCTTCCATGACCTCCACTTCCACGCCCTTCATCTTCCACGTCACTTCGCCACTCGAGTACGAGCCGCCGTAGTCATCCGCCTCGTGGTGGTACGCTGGCGTCATTGGAACACCGGATCCGCCCATCATACCTGGCGTCGCCGCAGGAGTCACAGCCGAGTTCATACGTCCAAGTCCAGTCATCGGAGTCGCGATACCAAACGCGCCTGGAGTCATCGGGTTGTGGTGGTAGCCTGGAGTGTTCAGACCTGGAGTGACAGGGTTGAGACCCGGGGTCATCGACGACAGACCTGGAGTAGTTGGGTTGAAACCTGGAGTCATCGGCTCCATTCCAGAGTGGTGGTGGTCATGTCCAATTCCAGGAGTCGCAGCCGACAGGTGCGCTGGCGTCGTTGGGTTGAGACCTGGAGTCGTAGGGTTCAAGCCAGGAGTCGTCGGGTTGTGCGACATCATGTACGCAGGAGTTCTCGGCTGGAGTCCTGGAGTCGTCGGGTTCAATCCTGGAGTTGTCGGGTTCGCAGCTGGCGTAACTGGCATCATGCTATCTCTAGTAGGCGATCGTGGCGCCATCGGGGTCACAGGGTTCGCAAACGATCGGTTGCCCATACCGTCTCCCGAAGGAGCAACAGGCTCCAAAGGCGTACCGAAGCTCGTTGCGTGGGTGATGTCCTTCTCCTGGTTCAGTTGGGTCTCCAGCAAAGCATCATCATTCGCAACATTCCACGCATCGCCACTGCGAGATGACGATTGAGGCGTTCCCAGACCACGGTGCAGTGGAGTCGCCATCGGAGTCATAGCACTTCCGTGGAGTGGCGTCTGAGATGGTAGTGGGGTCTGGCCATTCATTGGCGTGCCGGTGTAGCGCGGCTTGTCCTGGATCATTCCTTCTCTCGTTCCAGCAAGCGTCACGTGGAGTCTGTCCACATCCACGACCTTCGCCTTGCAATGGATCTCCACCTTGACCTTCTGGTCGCTCTCATCCACGACAATACCGATGTAGCCCTTCCACATGCCCTTCTTGATCTTCACGGTTTTGCCGATGATATCGGATTCACGAGACTGAGCACCAGGACGTCCTCGCGGCTGCATGCCAGCGTCCATTCGAGGAACCGTCGAGTTCTGGATCATGTCCGAGCGTGCCTTGCTTCCGGACAGTACCACTTGACGAGCTCGAGCAACGAAAATACCAGCATTGGTAGTCATTCGGTTGTTGTGCAAAAACAAGTAGGTGCGATAAATGTGCTTCACTGTTCCGCTGTGACCTGCGTGAGGTCCCTCGACCACGTTCACCATCTCGCCGACGCTCACGTGGTTGTGCTTCTTGTCGAGCGCAGCAGTGGCTCGCGAAGAGACCATCTTGCGCTGAATTTCCTGGTCAGAAATGTCACGCGCCTGACCATTCTGGCATAGAACCGAGAAGCCATCGCGCCCGACGTGGGTCACCACACCGACATCACCATGCGCAAGCTAACACAATGCATACACAAAATAGCTGGTAAGTAACTTTCCACATCATCACAAAAACCATTGCAATACCCTCCTTCCACTTACCGCCACGAGATCATAGAGCTCTTTTCCCTTGAACGAGTCCAAACCGTGAGACACTTCGGCAGATTCCTGGAGATCGCGAACGCGAACTTGGATTTCTTTCGCCATGCTGTCGACCAACACGATCGCAACCGGGGAGCCATCCGTTTCATCCACTGCCACGACGGTACCGGTTTCACCCGAGTAGATTCCCGACACGACCTTGATATGGTCACCGACCTTGACATACTTCATCAACTGCTTCAACTGGAAGTCTAAAATCGTATCCTTGATCTCTTCGTGCAGCGGCATCACACGAACAGTGTCGTTCGAAGTGTTCGTGCTCAGCACGACACCCATGAGGTTGATCAAGTCGCCTTCAATCACGCGCACAGTATCGCCCTTCGTCAGGTCCACCTTGTTTTTCCAGTCATCCGCTTCCACCGACGTCATCAAATCGTCGTTTCCGTCTCCATCACCACCTCCAACCGATGTGAACTTGTTGATCTCGTCCAGCGTGGGGTTCACATCCTCCATCTGCAGCATGGTCGCGATGTTCACTTCCTTGAGCAAGAAGCCGTCCTTGTAAAAGTCGTTCTCAAAGGAGTCGAGCATCTCACCGGTCGATGGGTGGCGACGGCGCACCATGTCCAGCCCCTGCGACATATTTGTGCTGAAGAGCTTCTGCGGAGGACGTTGTCCTTTCTTGTACTTGGGTTGCTCCCCACCGCTGAGCACAATTGGGTCGAGACGTGGGATCATTTTCACAACCGCCTGGTGAAAAAGGCGAGGTCGTTAGTAGAAACTCGATGCAGCAACTACAAAAGAGTGCACCAATATGGAAGCACAAAAGCACGTACCCGAGCACCGTTGTCCAAGATCTCAAGCACTTTACATAGGTCGCCCTTGTACAAACCAGCACGCTTCATTCTCGTCCACGCACCAACAGTGAGAGGCTTGCGCAGCTTCTGGACGTGGAGCACCGACGTCATTTCGTGGATCGGCACCAGTTTCATGGTGTATTGCTGTACGTCACGAAGTCCATTGAGCGCGTCCTTCGCATGCGGTTCGCGTTCCGCCTCAACGTAAATGAAGCCCTTGGAGTTCGAGGCGACGACAGACTTGATGTTCAGCGGCTCTCCGCGACGAGCAAACTCCAAGAACTTGTTCATCATCGCAATCACGAGGTGCTGCTCACGACCAGGCTAGAAATCCAGCAATATGAAAAAAAATATAGTATGAGTTTGAGCCATATAGCATCAAGTACACCTTTCAACCATGCTCACCTTGCACTTGAACACCCACATGCGCGGGTCTTGGATCGACGGCAGGAGCGACTGCTGCGCCACCTCGCTCTGCATCATGTCGCCGCCTTCGTCGTCTTCGTCGTACTGCTTGCGGCTTTGGTGATGTCTCTTCTTGATCTGGTTCACGATCTCCTCCGCGCTCTCCGTGTCGTCGTACTGAGTGCGATCTTGCGGCTCGTAGCGGTACTGGTGCGCCGATTCGACTTCCTCGGCGAGCGCGCGTTCGGAGCGGTAGAAGTCGCCGTCGTCGTCGTCTTCCTCCTCCTCTTCGTCTTCATCGACGTCGGCCTCTTCTTCGATGAACTTGTTCACGGGCTTGCGGCGCTTCTTGGGCTTGGGCTTCGTATCGCTCGCCCCCTTGCGCTTCTTCACGGGCGCTTCCTCCACTTCGTCCTCCGAGACGTCGTCCTCTTCTTCGGGGATTTCGTCTTCGGACACGTCGTCGTCCTCTGATAGGTTGCGGTCGTCTTCACTCGATGACATGCTGCTGCTTGGTCTTCGGCGGGCGGCTTTCTCTGCGAGTCTGTGCTGGAGCTTTAAAGCAACGGCTTGCTGCTTGTCCTCTCGCTCCTCTCTCACGCTTTTGAGCTTTTGGCTTGGTGGGGAAAACCACAGATAACGAACTGCTGGCTTCGTGGCATACTGTTGTAGACCTTTATACTGGACCCATCGGAAGCGCTCTATTAAGATTAAGAGGGAAACGAGGATCGTTTTCAACACGGGACGCAAAGTGTCCCGAGTTTCGGGACACTGAAAATCCATCTCAGCTGGTGACTTGGAATGTGGCCGCTCCTGCCACACTCGGCACCGATTCAACGCCGCAGCATTCCATTCCCTCTGCTTTCTCTCTCGCATTTTTCTCCATCAGCATCAGAAGCGCAAGCGCAAGCAAGCAAGCGGAAAGAGAAAGAGGGAAGCGAGCAAAAAGCATTGAGAGCATGGCGGAGCAGACGGACCCGCCGCCGGCGCCAGCGACGACCGCGACCACGACCACGACCAACCGCGATGCGCTCGTGAGCGGCAGCATCGCGCAGCCCACGAACATCCAGGTGCTCGTGCAGAACCCCGTGCTGCTCGCGAACGTGCTCGCGTTCCTCGGATCGAAGTACACGTTCACTTTAGGTGCGGGAACGAAAAAGAACACCATGAGCAGATGATAGTATTCGATGGCGGAGAGAGCTTGTTTGCTCTTGCCTGCCATATCAATGCGTGTCTGTTTGTGTGTGCTGTGATTATGGGTTAGCTTTCGTAATGTGTGCGGGGCGAGGGGCGGGGGTCATGGAGCTGACCATTCTATGTTTTTGTTGTTTGCTATGTGGATGCGGCGTGCCGTGCCGATTCGCTGCGATTGCTACCGATCAGTCACGCTGAGCAAAAGCTGGGCGAGAGAGCTGATGAGGCCCGTGGTGTGGGAGATTATCGCGAATGTGCCGTATGAGCCGCTGTTGCTAAATTGCTTCCGACGGGCGTCTTCGTATTGCTATCGAGAGACTGATGCACCATCACCGTACGTACACAGCATTTCGCAATGCCAGCCACCAACAGTTGATTGCCATCCTCGGTTTGAATGCCAAGCTGACTTGTGCATGAAATGCCTCACATAGAAACGTCAACCGCCGCGGATCGCCTCCTGTCATTCGAGCGTCCCTGTTGAACGAGCGCACGTCCATGCGGGAGTACGTGAACGATTTGAAGTGGATGTCGGTGGAGGACAAATGGCTCGATGCTCAACCGAAATTGATGCGCCTTGCGGACGTTCCGGAGCTGAAGATCGAGAGCCAGAAAGCTGCGCCAATCGCATTCGACAACCCCAAAATCCTGATCAACAAGTATTCTCGGAGCCCCGACACTCGCGTACGTCTTGTCCTCTTGCGCTCTCTCCTGTTCGCGTTGGATTCTGGCTGACAATGATTGTACTGATTTCTTTATGTTCACAGCTTCTTACTGGTGGAGTCGAAAATGATCGTGCAAACTTTTATTTATGGTCGCTGGAGAAGCAGCGTCTTCGCTCCTCAATCGTACAAAACGGCGCGTCGTGCTACCACGCGTGCAATGACGCACTCGCTGTTGGTTGCTCGGACGGCACGGTCCGAGTCTGGGACTTTGCGACAATGGAGGCCCGCAATTACGATTCGAGCCCGCAGATCAACGTCGCGCCGACTGCGACAATCTCCCACCGATCCACACTCGGCATGGTGCCGTTCATACGCACTCGATCGAAAGACAAGGTCATGAATGTGCGCATTGACCACAACGACGGCACGTTCCTGCACCTGGCGACATCGACCGAGAAAGGGGAAGCGAACGTGTGGGACGTGACAAAGGGCGAGATCATCGTGTCGATCGCAGCTTCCAAGATCCACAAATCTGCGCTTTCTCGCTCTCAGCGAGACCCGAACCCCCAGATTACTAGCTTGATGCTTTTCCGAAACACGCTGGTCTGCGGTACCTCGTCTGGCTTCATTCGAGTGTTTGATCTCCGCAGCCACCGACTTACGCACCGACTCGCTGGGCATCCTGGTAGGTTCTTTATACCATTGCTATCAGCATTTTCAGCTTGCTCCTAATGACTTATTTCCTTTTTATGTAGATGCGGTCCTGAACACGGACACCAAGGGGCGAGTGCTGTGGTCGGCTGGACGAGAAGGCACTGTTCGTTGGTGGGGAGGCAAGACTGCCAAGATTCTGTCCAAGTCAGCGTTGTGCTCGGGCGGCATCTCGGCATTAGAAATGGATGAAACGGTCGTGGTGGCAGGCTACAGCAAGCAGGGAATGGAGGCTTGGGACGTCCGCACGCAACAGTCACTTTGCACATTCAGCAATTTTGAGCACGGTGGCGTGAAATCCTTACAGTTTGACAGCCGTAAGCTCGTGACGGTCTCGCCAAACGGCAAGGTATGCAGCAGCCATGAGTGATACCATGTGTCTTGTACTATCCACGTTTAGCAGCTGACACGGTTGTGTTTCTTGTTTCCTCTGCAGGCTGCGCTTTGGCGATGGTATTCTCCAAACCCTGTGCGATGGTTCACCCCACCAACCCCCTCGGCGAAGTTCATTTCTGCCCAGTACGACGACAGACATTTGGTGCTTGGGACCAATAGCGGCGAACTGCTAGATTTTGATCGAGTGTCTGCGGTTTTGTGAGGAGAAGCTTGTCGAACAAAGTGACTTCTCCGCATGACAACACGTGGAAACAAACACTCGTGAAGCATGGCTGACTGTGCCTGCAGTCTCAGCTCCAAGTCTTTGGAGAAGAAGTTGAAAAAAAGTGAGTTGCCAGTAGTTTTTTTCTGGTGTAAATAATGCCTTTGTCCCAAGTGCATTGCCCCGTTCACTTGTTTGCTCTTTTACATGCATCACTTATGAAATGAAGCTTGCACTTGGATGCTTGTTTTATACCTCCGAACCCTTCGACAAGAGAGGCGTGTTTCATTTCTTGCCGGTGCTTAGCTCTGCTGCCGTGGTGGCCTCTTCACGTACACGACTTTGCCCTTGAGAGAGTCGTTCTTGGCGCCTGCTCTTGCCACCAAAACTTGAGGTTCCGCTGGAGAAGCAGCCTGGGCTATCGCTCCACCGCCATCATCCACGCCGAGTGCTTCAGAGAGCGTTGCCGGTTGGATGAATCGCGGATTGTGGTGGAAAGCAGACTCTCCAGTGGAGGGGTCTGTTATGCGTACGATGACGCCCGCAGTGGTTCTCAGGAGCGCGACGGGCTCTGGTGCTGGCTGAGGAGAGCTGTGCTTGCTGTGCAGAGACCCCATTCGTGCTGGAGTGAATTGCATATTGGCGTCTAAATATACAGAGCAATCGACACACAAGCCCGCCCAACGCTTTCAAAACGAAATCAACGACAAAGAGAGTATTAGACTTACATACTTTAAAAAATTCGGAGCTCTGTCAAAAATCATCGTTCGAGAATAGTGTGTCGGCGATCGCTGGGAAACCCACAAAGAGCCACTTCGACCCGTTTGTCTCTACTCGCACTTGCACTGGATGCGGCCGCGCCTGGGTCTTCGCCGACACCAAGCAGCTTCCGTCTTCGAGCGAGAACGGCCAGTGATGGCGCGGACACGAGATGCAGGTTATTCCGTCAAAGTCTTCAATGTCCCCGAGGTGTAATGATGCGCCTTGGTGCGGACAGGTGTTGTCAATCGCGTAGAACTGCCCGTAATTCTTAAATATCGCTACGTCTCGTCCGTTGATCTCAACCTTTGTACCTAGCGCAACAACAGTTAAACCAAGCACACACGCTCGCAATTTTTTAGCGCGTTTGCACGTACGAAAGCGCAGGAGCGGGCAAAACAAGCCTCCTTACCGATTGTGACCGTACGCGTCCCAGCTTTGATGCGCTTTCTTCCCGTCACGCTCATCTCATACTTTGGCTGATGCTCGCTCGCTTCAAGCACATCTGTTTCGTAAATTACACAAAACATATGCAGACAAGCACATAACGTTCGTTCAGTTGGAGCTGCATCATGCACACGCCGCTTGGTCTCATGCACACGCACCTTCGGGTCGCACCATCGAGTTGAACCATAAATACTTAGCGGCTTCTTGCTCGCGCAGCAGCCGCAGGAAATGCTCGTCGTCTTCGTAGTGGAGCGCTGGTGCAACCGCGCGAGGTGCGTTACGCATGCTGTCAGGCAGGTGGAAGCAGCAGCAGGAGCAGTAGCAGCAGCAGTAGTGCTCTGTGTGCTTCAATGTGCCAATGCAAGTGCAGATGCGCACGCTGTTGTTTGCCAGTAGCGACTCTGCTTCAAGCTCAATGTCGGATTTGATGTCGGCCTCAAATCAAATCAAAATTTGAATTTTCGATTGAGAAAAACGTAAGTCGGACTTAAATGAGAACCCTACTGAAAATCGTACCTTTGGTTACACAAGCGTACTTGTAAGGGAGACGACGATTACGTAAAAAGTGTAATTACGAAATCAGTACCCTTTTTACAGGTCACGTTTCGCTGGTGACCGCCCGATATCTTGCTGCTTGCTTTCCTTTTGTGTTCCTGAGGCGGCGGCGACGGCTCTCATCATCACTAACACTCGACCTCGAGGCGGAAAAGCGGTGCGAAGAGAACGAAGCAGTGAGCAAGCAGCATGGGCAGTCGATACGGAGGCGGCGGCGATGACTTCAGGGGCCGCGGGCGCGACCGCAGCAGAGACAGAGGCTACGGCAACTTCAACGGCCGCGGAGGCTACGGAAGCCGCGGCGGTGACCGTGGCGGCGACCGCATGGGACGACGCGGTGGCGGCGGCGGAGGAGGAGGCATGGAGCAGAGCGGCGGCGGCGCGGAGCACCTCGCGCGCATTCACGGCACGGAAGAAGACCGCGTGAACTGTCCGTTCTACTTCAAGATCGGCGCGTGTCGCCACGGAGACCGCTGTTCGCGTCTGCACAACAAGCCCGTGTTCAGCCAGACGATCCTCGTGAGTCACATGTACCAGAACCCGATCTCGCAGATCATCGCGGCGAATGGCGACCCGTCCCATCTCGACCAGAAGCAGGTGGACGAAGACTTTGAGGACTTCTACGAAGAAGTGTTTGAAGAACTGTGCAAGTTTGGGCGGTTAGAGGAACTCAATATCTGCGACAACCTTGGAGAC
Source organism: Globisporangium paroecandrum (assembly GCA_023333955.1). NCBI lineage: Eukaryota > Oomycota > Peronosporomycetes > Pythiales > Pythiaceae > Globisporangium > Globisporangium paroecandrum. The sequence goes on along the minus strand of JAASFU010000489.1, from coordinate 4,041 downwards.
CACTTGGTCGGCAACATGTACGCGAAGTTCGAAGACGAAGAGTGCGCTGCGGCGGCGCAAAAGTCGCTCTACGGTAGATTCTACGCAGGTCGTCCACTGGTGTGCGAGTTCTCGCCAGTGACGGATTTCAGAGAGGCGAGATGCCGCCAGTTCGACGAAGGCACGTGCAACCGCGGCGGGTACTGCAACTTCATGCACATCAAGACCGTGCCACGCTCGATGCAGCGCGAGCTGGAGCGCATGTTCAACCGCCCTCGTAACCGCGACAAGAGTCGCAGCAAGAGCAAAAGCAGAAGCAGAAGTCGGAGCAGAGGAAAGAAAAGCAAGGGGCGTTCCCGCTCCCGCTCGCCGTCGCGCTCCCGCAGCGATTCTCGAGACCGCAAGAGCAGTCGTCGAAAGAGCAGTGCGAGTCGCTCACCATCGCCAAAGAAACTCCGTCGCAGTCGTTCTCGCAGCCGCAGCGCGTCCCCGGCACCAGCACCTGTGAAAGAACCGGAGCCGGCTGAAGTTGATGCGAAGAAGGAATGAGAGTGCGTTTGCATTTGACGACAACATCGAAGACGAAGACAGGTCACCAGTGGAGCGCAAGTAAATGGCGTCCGTCACCCCCTTCCAGCCATTTACTTTTCGAGGTGCAGGACGAACCAGAAGGAGAACAGGGTACACAACAACGAGGGCAGCAAGCAAAACAAAAACGAAGAAAATGGGGAAGTCAAGATGATGATGACGAGGAAGACAATGGCTCATTATAAGGGCACTACTGGACGAGGAGAAGAGCAGCAACAGCAGCGGTAGTGAGCAGTAAGTAAGTAGGTGGTGGTGGTGGCGGGTTTATATTTTCTTTCTTCTGCGTGTGGTGAACTGAATTGCATGAGGGTGTATTTCCATAGACTTGTTTGGCGAAAGACGTGTGAGTCTATTTTGTGAGTTTGTTTTGGTCTGGATTCCGCATTCTTGCTTTCTTGTTGAATTTCTGTTGGCGAGAAAGAAACCATCCACTCATCTTGAAGTTTCCTTTCGAAAAGAGCAGCACCCAGTGCGGGCTTCAACATTTCAACATTGCTATGTCATCCGAACCAAATGGTCCACTATGAAAATAATCACCGACCGCGTATCGATGAGCACGAACACCTTCTCCACAGGCGGGTATGCATCAGCGATGGAGGCGATGAAGGAGAGAACAACGGGGTACGTATGACGAGTCCATTGCCGTTCGTACAGCTGAAGCTCATGCACGGTAGAACGAAGCAGACGAAAATCCAGAGTTCTACGATGAATTACCGCCTGACCTCTTCCGTCCGATGATACAGAGGCTATGAATACCAATAGTGTCGCTCGAGATCTTCGATTAGATCGTCCGACTTACGTTAATGCAGTTGAGTGGAAAGCGAAAAGAGAGCTGAATGATATTTGGTGAAGAACTAGGCAGAAAAATACTATAGTAATACTACGTAGTAGATGCCTCTCGGTACGATGCTGACTGGTCGTGCCGAGCAGTGAGAGTGATGCAAGCGAGCTCGATTATTCTTCAAGGAACGCATCTTGCATATGCTGCTTTCGTCGTCGGTCGCCCTTGAGCTCGTTGCTTTTCTGCTTCCTCGACGACGACTTCTTATCGAAGATCTCGCGCTGCAAAAATGGTTGAGCAAGCACACAAAGAGGTGAGTGCAATGCTATCTTTCACAAGTACAGCAGCTGCATTCGAACCAAAGTCGACTTACTCGGTCAATTATCCGCTCCTCCAGCGTATCCGGTAGATCCAAAATCGAGCGCACGACGTTGTTGTACTTGATGTGCTCCTGGAAACCTGTGCGGATCGCATTCTTGATCGCCTCCAGTTGCATGATCGAACGCCACGACTTGACATCCAGCATCTCGTTCTTGACCGAGAAGGACACCTGAGGCGATTCTCCGTGCTGCAACATCGCAAAGCACAAATCACATGTGTGAGTACATAACTCTCACTTGGCTCCTTTTTCGCCTTGAAATGTGCCAAACTTACTGCCAGAGTCGAATGGACGTCCCGGAACACCATGCGCTGCACCTTTCGGTCCTTCTTGCTGTTCTTCTTGCTGCTGTCCTTGCTCATCACGCGGAATTTCTCGATGATGTCTTCGTCATACGGCAACGTCATGCCGCACTTTTGCGCCGCTTCGTAGAGCAGCGCGATGTTCTCGCCAGCCGCAGATCGAACATCGACGTCAACATGCGTCAGCAGCTCCAAGAAACGAGGCAGACATCTGTTGAGAAATCAACAAACGCGTGTAAGTAAGCAATCCACCAAGCATTCAACAGAATCGATCATGCCGCCTCATACCTGTCAACATATTCGTCGCCAGCCAACTCCTCATCCGATAGCGAGGACGCCAAGAGACCCCACGACTGCAACGCTACCGAGCAAATGCTGCCGACAATCTTCAGATCAAAGTACTTCTCGAAAAGCATCAGCAGCGATTCGGTGTTCTCATCTTCCACGCTGCAAACGAAGCAAGTCAGCGCGAGCGCTTGCATGGCCTGCAAGATATACAACAACATTCAACCGTGAGTCTATTGATAGATCCAAGCTCCATTGTCGATCAATCAATCAATCAATTGCATTCGGAGCAGAAACAAAACGTACCGCTGCCTTCACGGCTGGACTCCGCGACGTCTTCGCCAGAGGCGACAGCACGTTGCTGGCGCGCTGAAAGAATCGCTCTTCGTCCCCGCCCTGGATGAGCGCCATCATGGCGAGAATGCGCGCGCCATGCAGCGCTTCGGCTTCCGACGGCTTGCGAAGACAGCTGAGGACATTGCTCACAAAGCTAAAAATGCATTATTCATGAGAGTGAACGAGTCGTTAGATTAGTGCATCTAAGTTGCATGCTGTTGGATTCTGTGCATTGCATTCCTTACCTGTCCGTGATGTTGTCGGGAGGCAGGTACTGCGAGAGATGTCCGCTCAGCTTTTCAAGCGCAGCCACACGCGTCGTCGTTCTACACACATCACATGGGTGATCCATACATGCACGCACGCACATACGTGTTAGACACTGCTCCATAGCCAATAACACTGTGTAAAACATCTGGAAAAAAAGATACCTTTTCTCGGTGAGCTCCTCGATCGCCTCGTCGACCGCGGCATCCTCGCCGTCGCTCTTCGTGTACGAGTCGTAGAAGTCGGCGTCGTCCGACAAGTTGGTGCGCCCGGTCTCGATCGACGCCATCGATGCTACGTCGTCAAAGTCGTCGTCGTCCTGGCGCATCTTGCGGGCTCCTAGCAGCAGCGAGTTGTTAGCGATCGTCACGCCCATGCTCTGTTAATGTCTTGTGTAGTGGTGATGTCTATGCTTGCAGCTTTCTCTCGAGGGAAAGAAGGTAAAAACGACTGTGAGGAGGATACAAAGGGAGAAGCAGCTCACCTGTCTTCTTCTTGGCCATGATGGACGTGCGTGTGTGTGCTGGTGGTGGTGCGAGGTGCTGCTTGCTTCTTGCTGGGGGTGGACTGTCGAGGCTCTTTCGCGCAATGAAGTGGGTTGATGACCGTTGGTTTGCTTCTGCTGTTGCTGTTGCTGGCTGCTGTGTTGAACTCGTCGTTTCTTGTCACTCTTGTCCCACGAGATTCGCACACAAGTGAGACAAAGCTTGGGCTCAGACTCAGATTCAGCTCCTGCATTTCGTTTCTTTGTGGTGTCCCAGTGTAAAATTGGCTGCAAAACAAAGTACCTGTTTGTGTCATGCCGAAACTTTTTCCCACCCGGTTCTGGTATTTTCTTCAATCTACGTGCGAATTACGGTAAAATGTAGCTTCGCATTCCATAAATCATTGTCGAAGCGGATTCGAGCTCACGCAGCCGCACGAAATTCTCGATGCTCTCAGGGTTCCCACAGCGAAATCCTCTCCCCAACAAGCACGCTCAACGAACATGAACCCCTCAACTAGTGACCAAACACGCCTTATGGCCTCGATTGGCCGTCAGATCTTCCGCCAAGGCGTGAATATCGCGCCGCGACCACCGTCCTCCGGCACCGCTCAGCAACACCAGATAGAGGCTTTTCGTC
>JAASFU010000488.1:0-21683 GCA_023333955.1 Globisporangium paroecandrum | reverse complement strand
TTCCTCACTAAAGCACGAGAGCAGAGGGGCTGGCTGGCGGACTGGGGTCTGACGGGGCGGATCTGCGCGTCCGTGTGATTGATTGATTGTGTGCTGCACTCGCTTCCCTTCCCTTCTCGCTTTTTACTGCAACAAACGCCGCGTTGTCGTGTCTTCTTCCGCACTTTTGTGAGTGATTGTTTTTCTTTCGAGGAAAGAGAGAGCGAGCGAGGAGGGATGGTTTCCAAGCCATTTGTGGATGACATTTGTAACAGCAAACTTGAGTCAATGCGTCGCTTTTGGAGGCTGGCTTGGATGTGTAGCTTGTCATTTCTCAGTTGCTCAGACGCAAGTTCCATAACAAGGTGCAATTGTGGGTTTTCATAATAGGATTATTGGCTGCAGTGAATTGCATTCAAACCCTCTTTTATGAACCTGTCTCGCAACCTTACCTCTATTCGAAGCCATATCACTAGTTGACGACGTCAAGCGATAAATGAGAAAGCCGCTTCCATTTTGTCGTGGCTTTCAACACACGAGGAAGAACGCCAAGAAGGAACGCGCGCGCGCGTGAATCCATCGCTCTCTGTCTATCTCCCTCTCTCCATCTGCACACTCGAGCAGCAACAGGATGCCGCCCAGTGAGAGCGGCACCGCGCTCACGAACTCCGTGACGTCCGTGACGCCGGCGGCAGCGATGCTCCGCGCAAAACCGCTGCTGCACTACAAGGATCTCGGGCTCAACACGCAGAGCCGCAAGGTCAAATTTACGTGCGTGTACGCATCCGATAACTTCCTCGCATGCGGGTACGTTGCAGCTTGGTATTGTGCGTATGGTCGTATGTAGTGTATGTTGGGTAGTTAACTCAGCTGCCGATGTTGTTGTCCCTGCTGTAGAACGAATGCAGGCAGTGTGTATCTCTACGCGACGACTGTGGCTCGAGCTGATGCGAGCGACTCGCGCGCGAAGACCAAGTATCACCTGGTGAAGATGATCACGCCGCCGAGCAACGATCGCGTGGGCGTGGCGTGTTTGAGCATCTGTCCGATGCAGAAGCACCTCGTGGTCGGCACGCTGCGCGGTGTCGTGTACGGGCTGCAGCTCTCGGACTACAACAAGATCGGCGAGAAAGTGGAGTTTTCGCATGATTTCCATGCCGTAAGTGCTATGGGCTGGGATCACACAGTATGTGTGAGTGCGTGTTAAGGCTGAAGTCCACTCACCCACGAATGTTTTGTGTGTGTGCGATTGCTGCCAATATCAGGGCTTCCCGGTCACGTGCTTTCTGTGGGACAAACTCGGACACCGACTGTTCTCGGCGTGCAATGCGGGGCTTGTATGTCAAACCGTGATTCGAGCCGGGATGTCTGCGATCTTTGGGAGCGCTGATACCGAATTACTGCTGAAGGAAGAGACGGGCATCGTTCAGGTGCGTTTGCGTAAATGTGATGATGTTGATGGTGGTGGCTGTCGTCCGTATTTTGATGCACGGTCGGTTATCAGCCGAGAAAGGTTTCTCAATCAATTCTTTCCGGGGCTTTTTGCTGAATCGCATAGTTGGATATGGCAAAGTACAGTCGCTCGGATGTGCTGCTCGTGTCTTCTCAGCTGCGCGTCCTGCTGCTGAATCTCACGGCGAGTGGCGGAAGTGCAGTGCAGGTGAATAGTTGCTTATCTGATTTCACATCTTACCTCTGCATCACCTAATTTAAGGATGGCGATTGTTTAGATCGGCACGAAAGCGAGACAAGGAAGCTACGGCGCGTGTTTCTTCACGAAATACGACGAAGATTCGATTGACCCAGCGAAGAAGCAGGAGAACATGGTCTTTTCGTCTCGCCCCGGACGTCGAGTGTGGATCGCAGACCCGCAAACTGGGACCGTGTCTTCCACAATCAAGTTTTCGCTGTCAAAGAACCCAGCTTCGTTCATCCAAAGCCCGGAGTGCGCATTGGAAGAAGGTAAACTTGAAAGGTGTATCGAGTAGGCTTGTTGGGGATGAGAACGCAGTACTGATATTTTCCTGTTTCATGAACCACGCAGGAATCCAGCCGCGCAACCTCACAATCAACAAGCTCAGCTTATTTCAGTTCATTCAAGAGCCTCCTTTCGTGTCCGACGAGTACAAGGCGAGGAGCAAAACGCTTCTCGTAAGTTGGAACATCGGCTCGAGCGTTCTTTTCTTCCTTGACCCGATCGCAGTGGAAATCGTGGAGTGGCACCTCGATCTCGGTATTATTCACGACCTGAAGGTAACGCGCTTTGTGTTGTGTACTGCTTCCTGTGCTGGGTTGCATCTGACATCTCTGCTATCGCTTTTCCGCCTGCTCACAGATTATGAACGAGTCCACACTTGTGATTCTACACGGAGAAAGTCCAAAGGTGTCGATGGTTCAGTCGTGCACTGTGCGCCAGTTTCTGGATATTTACGGGGCAAATGATGTCAAGAAGTCCGTCCAGGTATGTGTGTCGCTATTTGTTTGCTGATTGAAGACTGGTGCTTACGCTAACTTCTTGTCCTATAAATGTATGACAGCTGGCAATTGAGTTCAATATGAACGACGTAAGCATTGTCAAAGTCCTGCGAGCGGAGTGGATCAAGCTTTCAGGCGAATCTCAAGATCCGGAAGACGCAAAGCTTACTGAAGCGCTCGATGCATTGTACGAGAACGCCAAGTTATTGGAGGAACAGCACATGTCGGCGAACGAGATCGAGTCATCGAAATCAGGATCCCAGCCTCTTCAAGTGATCTTCAAGCATCGACCTCAACAGCAAGGAAGCTACCCGTCAGATTCGCCGGTATCATCCTCCGTATCGATTGAAGATAAGTCCGTCACTTTGGCTACAGGGAGCACTCTCCACAAGCAAGTCGAGTACTTTGACGTCCTCGCCCCTTCTTTCCAGTCATACTCGAAGAGCATTTACACACCGGATGGTTCAACTATTGAAGCTTGCATGGTGGACATCAACGAACTTCCGCGCAACATGGCTGTTGTTCGAGATGATTATCGAGAATCGTTTCTGGAGGAGGTGATGGAGGAAGTCAAGAAGTTCGAGCAGAGCAGAAACGAGGACAACATGAATTTGCTGCCGACGCTGAATCTCAAGGGAAACTCGATCGCCGCGGCGAAGGCGTTCTCGACATATCTCCCGAGCACGAGCATGCTCACAAGCTTGATGGACCCATCAGCAATCTCTCAGCATCTTGGGCGAGCGCAGATGTCCAGTATGTTCGGCGAGTACTCGGATATGGATGAACCGGTTGTCATCGACCCAGATCCTCGTCTGCTGCGAAGAACCTACACGCGTCCGATGATGCAAGGTGCTGATACGTCTCACGAGTACTCTGTCCTACGCATTGCGATGTCATCAAAAGGAGAGGTGGACGATGGGAACCTGGACACTGAAGTGCTTCTTGAAGCTATCTCGATGGACATTTATGACACCAACCTCAAGTATACATCGAATCTCCCACTGGACCAGCAGTTCGATCTCCCAGAAGATGCTGAAGGGAAAGCATCATCCGCTGAGCGTACATCGGAAAACGAGAAAAAGAGCCGCACGCACTCTGTCCAGACGCGTCCTCAGAACAAGCATCTTGATATCACCATTCGTGATGCAAAGGATGTCCAAAAAGACTCAGTGAAGACGAAAGCAGAGGTGATTCGGGATCTGAGACTACAATCTCCAGTCATTTCTGCCGTGCAAATGCTGAATGGAGGAACTCAGAACGGATTTTCGCTCGAGCGCCAGAACTCTGTGTCTCCGAACCCATCGCGTGCAGCTCAACGTGCGTTGCAAAAGTTTATCGGCGCAACACCGAGCTGTGAAATTACACGGAAGTGCATGGTTGGTGGGCATTTGGCTCTCTCGCCAGAGCTAGAGCCTGTCCTCAAGCGTGAGGTGGTGGAATTGAGTGCAGAGTTACACTCTGCTGCGGCAACAGCAGAGAAGACGAAGAAGCTCGCGCAACGGTTGTGGCCAGCGGCGGGGATTACAAGAGTGTGTGCGTGTTTGACGAGTCTGTATTTGTTCCAGGGCGATCTGTCTCAGGTCCAGGTTACGATCGACTTGTGGCTGAGCTGTTTCGATCCAACCGCGAAGCCAGTCGAGCAAGGCTTGAGTCCGTCTACAAAGAAACCGAGCAATGGAGTGAGGAAATCTGCGTCAGGATTCGCGCGGGGCGAGGCGCTGGTCGATGGAGACGGACTACCGCTGACTCGAGGAGATTGGAATCTCGTGCGGGTGATGGTGTCGATTTATTTCGCAATCAGTGCTGCGGGCAACAGACTCCACGTTCGCCCAACGAACTCCGAGTCGCTGTCGGATGGTGGTGGTGTCGGTCGGAGTAAGTTGTACGCCCACGAAATGGGCGTTACACTTGACCTTGAGGAACGCTTCAACTGGGCGGATGACGCTGCGGACGATGCGTCCAAGAACCAGATGCTGGCTGCGCCTCGACTCTGGACGTCTGATGAAACGGAGGCGTTCGTGAACAAGTATGGAGCGTATTTGAACCCAGAGCTGGCGGCGGAGGTTTGCAATCTGCGGCTGTTCTCCAACGCGCTGAATCTGGTCCTGGACCGCGCTGTGTCGAGCCCCGAGATGTCCGATGCATGCGATGAGATCGTCAACTGGATCGCCGAGAAGGATATCCCGAGAGCTATTAGTGCGCTTCGTGAGCGAGACTCGATCTGTATCCTGCTGCATTTGTTGGACGTGCTGTTGAAGAAATGTCCGCAGGACGCGATCGAGATGTGCGTTGAGAAATATCCAGTGCTGTATCCGTGGAACGTGGAGCGATCTCTCTTTGGCGCGAAGATCGACTGGAACGAACAAGAGCAAAAGGGCGAGTTGTTCAAACTAGAGATCATTGCGCAGACGTCCAAATACTTCCGTTATCTGGCTCGATTATTGGAAGAGAAAGGGGACGAAGCGGGAAAAGACACGCTGATCGTGAATCGGTGTCTGCAGCTGTGCTTTGGTGGCGCCAAGGTCGTGGGCAAGTTCTTCGAGGAGAGCAACCGCAGTGGTCTCGCGTCGTGGATGGCGTCGATTGTCCGCCAGCCGGGAAAGTTCCACTTTGATCACGCCAAGTGCTGGGCTTTGTTCACCAAGAACCATTTACTGGAAGGGTTGCTGGAGCTCTCGCTGCTTTCGTTGAAGAGTGAAGCCACGCGAGCACGAGGATTCACCGAACTGCACGAACTGGTTGCGATCATTGTGCAGAAGAAGCAACTGCGAGCGCTCGAGAGCGTGTTTCAGAAGGTCTCGAAACTGGAAGCGAGCTGCAACATGGGAGAGATCTTGCTCAAAGTGCTCCGTCAGATCGAGAAGTGCGTCTCGATCGAGAACCACAACGAGGAGCTGAGCTCCACGGTGATCTATGCGCTGCTCAACTGCGTCACGCTGCAGTACGGCATGCACCTGCTGTCGCGCTACCCGCTGCTCTTCGCCGCGATGCCGCTGTCCATGTACCACACGATCGTCGAGAACCACGTGCTCACGAGTCGGCAGATGCACGAAGTGAACCAGATGCTCGAGGTCGTGGACACGCACGTCTGGTCGTCGTACAAAGACGCGTCATCGTCTGTGTTGTCTTCCTCCGCGTCCAGTGGTGGTGGGATTTCTTTTGCGCCGCAGATTTCGGCCATTTTGCAGCTGGAGACCGGCGCGTTACGGCCCGGGATCGACGACAAGAGCTTCGAGATGTGGAAAGCCAAGTGCGCGCAGTACGAACAAGAGACCCGGGAGTACCAGGAGCACAATCTGGACAACAGCTTGATCAGACACGGAGAAAGTAGCAGCACACCGCTGGTTCTCTCTCCGTTGAAGGCCAACAGCACTCTGGCGTGTCGATCGTTCGAGTACCGCAACAGCGACTGGGGCGGTGAGGTGCAGCTTCACGACTCGACGTGTGCAGCGTGCGAGCTGCCTGTTGTGATCATCGCGGACGGTGAGTGGTGCTTTGTGTATTTTTCTTGTGGGATTGTCGGTTTAGCAAGGTGAAGTGACTTATGATTTTGTTTTGTTGTGTTCTTTGGAAAAACAGACAACGCGAACCTGGAGGTCCTCCTGCTCCCCTGCGGCCACGCTTTCCACAGCACGTGTCTCGACGATGACAGCTGCCCGATGTGTCTCGAAGACAACCTGGAGACGCTCGACTGGTATTGAGCGTTGTGTGACGAATGAAGCTTTTGGCACATAATTTTGGAGGTGGCAATGGGAATATTGGCTGGAAGGAGTCATCATGACACGCGTAAGATGGGTTCGCATGTGCGTGGATTCGATGTGTTTAAAGTGTATGTAGTGTGATTGATTATGCTGTATTCTTGTCTCTATTGTGTGTTCAAATCCCCTCAAGTCTCACTGCTCACTTCTGTAGCTGAGCGTTGTCGACCGTTGTCAAAAAGTCAACATGCTGCAAGAATGCTACGAGCGCCTGCTTCTCGCGCTCGTGGAAGTTCTTGTTGTGGCCGCAGTGGAGAGGTAATAAATATCCGAGCTGCGCGTCGCCGCTGCAAATGATGCGCGGCGGGTCGAATCGCTTCGCCTTCTCTTCAGCAGCAGCGTGTTTTCTGGTCTCGTCCAGTACTTTCCAGCGCCGCTGCAACGAATCGTACAGAAACTCGACCATGAGCACCAGAAACCCGATGTCAAAGTCAAACTTTGTCGTCGGATGCTGCTCCACGAGGTCCTGCAGCATCGAGTGCACCTGCGCGATAGTCACGGGAATGATCGCGATCCCCTGGCGCTCGAACGGGTCGACCGAGTACAGATTCCGGCGGCTTGGAGCCACGCGTCCGCCCCAAACCAGTAACGACGCCACCCACGCACGAATCTTGTCGTGACCACCGCTCTCTGCAGCCTGGAGCAGTGTTTGTCCACAGTAGCCGTCCATACACGCCACTTGCATCCACACCACTGCAAGCAGCTCCTCAGGAAAATTCACGGCTTCGCCCGACAGAATGCTCTGGTGCTCACCACCCCCGTTGTCGAGGGTATCGTCTGCGTCGTCGTCATTCTGCAGTTCGTGTCCAGAGCGAATTGATATGGACACGTGGCTGCTACTGACGACAGTGTCTGCCTCCTCGCTCTCCTCGACGACCTGAGCAGCGGCGTTTTTGTCGCTCTTCTGATTGTTGCTGTCGCGTTTTGCTGTGTACTGCATCGCGCGCCGTGCGATCGAGAGGATCGCTTCGCTGAATCGGCGCACTATCTCTTCCGTCAACGGACCGCCAAGTTGAGGTCGACTGTCTACCTCACTGATGCGTCGAACATACTGGGGTCCTGATAGCGACCACAATGGCAGAAGCGACGCAGGAACCCAGCTTTCTATCAGCAATCGCACATCTCCAAGCACCGACTTGGTCTCTTGGCCGCTCCCCTCGAGCGCTGCGAGCGACGGGATATCGAAAGTCAGCTCGTCCAGCTCGACACGAAGCGCAACGCCAGACTTGAGAGACGCACCATCGTGGATGATCTCGTCGCACGGGTCCGAACAGAGCAGTTTCGGGCAAGTCGCGCGCAAGTAGTTGCTGGCACTGTCTGTTTCCCATCGCGTCAGCAAGTTCACCGCTTTGCCCGCCCAGCTTGCCACGAGTCTCTGTGCGAGCGCGGGCAAGTTTGCAAAAGTACGATCTGCGATCAGCACGTCCACGTCTTTTGAATGGCTCGCGAGATACGTTGCCACCATTCCCTGCATGCAATAGCAGCAACAATCAGTGAGTGGTCTTCAACATCATGCCCATCACATAAAATGTAAGACAGTGAGCATTTTCTTTGACGCACTCCAATAGACTCGCCGTGGATTGCGATTTTCTTGACGCCTCGCTGCACTTTCAAGTACTCGACAATCGCCAAACCGTCCAGATTGTGCTCTCGAGGCGACGGCTTTCCTGCGTTGCGTCCGTAGCCGCGGTAGTTGTAGATCAGCACGTGGCAGTCGAGGTCGGTGTAGAACTTGATCCAGTCCATCTGCAGGTGGTGGAATTCGTACAAACCGCCGTTCGGGTTGCAGACGATCACCGCAGGTCGATCTGCTCCCACGCCGCTCTTTGCGGGAAGGTACATCGAGTCGATCTGGTGGTTCTGATACCCGGTGATCCACACCTGCTCGCCTTTCTGTTAGGAAAACACAGCAAGAGAGAGAGAATTAGAACTAGACCACGCATCCATCTCGTAAGTCTCCAATAGAAATGAGCACTCACGAAGCGAACGGACATGTCGGCGCGCATGAGGTCTAGGTTCGTGATCACGTCCACCTCTTTCGGCTTGCGCTGGCAGAGCTGCTTCAGCACCCACGCCACGTCTCTCTTCGTCTAGGGAGAACAGTTTTTCGGCGCGCGTCACAACAATGTTAGTACCAGCCTCCGTATCATGGAATCTGTGATTTTGACACGTTCTCGCGTACCTCTGTGACTGGGAGCCCAACGAGCCGCACTGCTTCATGTAACCGCTGGGTCTTCATCAGGAATGCCGGCACCAGCAGTTTCTCGGGCGATTCTTCCCCACTGGACGACGAGCGCGGACTGCTTCCGAGAAACAGTTGCTGTCGCTTCGCTTCAAAGCCCTTTCCCGACACTTCACAGAGCTCCGCGCAAGCTCTCGACAGCGTGTTCATGTGGAACGCCACGATCTCGCGCAGCACCGAGAGCATGACCGCGCCGTTCGGACCGAGCGTGCAGTCTTTCTCGACCATCTCGAGTGACTTGAGTGTCGGCATCAGCAGCGTGTCCTTGGAGAAGAGAAAGTTCTGGTGCGCCTGCAGGAACCGCAGCCGCTTGTTCGCCGTCAGGTCCTTGTCGCCGAGCACGAACGCGAGCTCGTTTGCGGCCTCGACAAACATGAGAAGCCGGCGCTTCGTGAGTCGCGCAAAGTTCGCCTCGCCGTCGCGGATCACCAGGTCCAGCTGACCGGGGTACGCGAGCAGCGACGTCACTTTGCGCAGCCCCAGCACCACCGAGAGCAGGAACACGAGCAGCAAGCCCGGCGCCGTGATCACATCCGAGATCACACCGAGAATGAACCTGCCGCAACACAGCAAATGCGTATGCAACCAGTCCATGCACACAATGAGAACCAATGTGTACACGCAACTTATAGGAAGCACATCCTTGAGCGTACCCGATGATGATGAACGCGGTGTTGAGCACGAGGAACGCGGCGAGCGAAGGCAATGGGTTCTATCGTTGATGTATAATAAACCTCACGTAAGGGACCACTCACAAAGCACAGCTCCTATACAATAGACGCCGAGTCATACCAGTACAATCAAGCGCCACGGGAACCAGAGCTGGTGCGCGAGCGATGGCGCGGGTCCTGCGTGCGTCTATAACGAGGAGGAGGAAGCACACATCACATCACCACAAGCAAACAACGACCATTGTTAGCACCCCCTTCATGCAGAGTTGGCAAGCACACGCAAGTGGTGACGTACGTGGGTCTGGGGGCCGTGGCTGTGGCCGCATTGGCAGCCGTCGTCCGCCGCCATCTCGGGTTGCACGATCGCCGCCACCGCCATCTCTCTCGCTCTCTTTCTTTCTCTTCGCTCTTGGATGCGAAAGTGACTGACGATGCTGGTATTTTTAGCTGAACCTGGAACCTGGGAAGCCCCTCCTATAAAAACGCATGTTGAGCTTTATAGGTTGAAGAAAGATCTCTTTTCAACCAATCCCCAGTCAGTTCAAATTTACATATAGCCAATCAGCGTGCAGACAAAACGAGCCAAAAAGAAGCTGTGACTTGTGAGCTCTGTGACGTGTGTGTGACAAGAAAACGTAATTGACAAGGATGGATCGATAAATGGAATTGGTGGGATAATATTTAATGCGGTTGCTGCGGGGTTTTCTTGCCGCGCTTCCCTCTGTTCACGACCAGCCCGACGAGCTTCTTGCGCATGTGGCGGTCGATCACAGGGTCGTCGGCCGCAATCGCAGAGGAGATAGCGGCAGCAGCGACCACCAGGTCGGCGTCTTCATCGTCGTGATGGGCAGCAGCACCAGCGTTGTTGTTGCTTGGGTCCGTCGTGTTGTGAGCTCTTCGAGTGTTCGAATGCTTTGGCTCGTCGTGGTGCGCAGGAACGATGAGTGGTCGACTTGCATTCACATGGGGCTTTGGTCGCACGCGGACGTTCGCCGCAGATGTGTTTGCTGATGACATGCGCAGAATGAAGTGCTCCTCGCTCTCGTGCGGTGCGGGTGCGCGGATACCGTGCGAGCTCTTGTCGCTGCCGTCTAGAGGCCCCGAGCCGAGCGAGGCTTCCGTGCGATGCAGCTCGCGCTCGGCTTTCTCTCGGTTGATCACGTCCAGCACGCGGTTCAGCTTCTGTTCGACCATGTGCAGCAGCTCCGCCGTTGGGGTCTCCGTCGCACGACTGAGCTCATGGTGGTCGTCGTAGTCGAGCGACCCGTGCACTGTGCTGAGCTTGTTTAAGCACTTGAGCATGCACGCGCGAAAGGCGTCCATCATGACGTTCGAACGATTGAACTTCTCTGAGAGCGTCGCAGCGTCCTTCTCGATCTCCTTCAGGCGCTCCGAGGTCTGGTCCATCTCCTGGTAAATAGTGTGCGAGTTCACGGCCGAGCCACGCAGGTTGCCGAGCGTCTCGTTCAGCTGCTTGTGTTTCTCGCGTAGCTTGCGCATGCGCGCGTCCACCAGTGTGTGCTCTTCCTTGAGTGCTCGGAAGGTTTCCTCGCGTCCAACGAACTTGGCGATGATCTTGTCGACGTCATTCGTACCCGCTGCCTCGATGATCTTCTTGAACTCGGTCTCGACCGCGAGCAGCTTCCAGTCCGTATCGGAGAGCTCTTCCTGAATCTCGGAGAAGTGCGTCATCTGCGCTGAGGATTCGTGGCGCAGCCGCTTGGACTCTTTCATCTTCATCTCGCCCAGCGCCTCTTGCACGTGCTTCTTGCGCGAGATCTCGCGCTGCTCGAGGATGTCGTACTTGAGCTTCGTCTGCTCGACCGCCTGCTGCATGTCGTCCAGCGCGCGGATGTTCTCTTGCTTGTTCTCCCACCACTCCTCGTAGATGCGCTTGTACGCGTTCTCGGCGCTCGACTTCTCCTGCCGCGCCGTCAGCAGCGCCGCCATGGAGCTCGCGAGTTCGTGGTCGAGCGCCTGCAGCTGCTTCTCCTTCTCGACCGTGGCTTTCTTCGCGACCAGCGCTTCCTGGGTCAGCCGCTGGATCATATGGTTGTACACGCCGCGGTCCGCGAGCTCTCCTTCGAGCTTGGACTCGTATAGCTGCAGTCACAACACAAAACACAACACACTTTGATGAGTTCAGGTTCATGCCTAGAGGATCACTATAGACGGCCAGGTTTACCGAGGACTTGTTCTCGATGTTCATGGCCTTGGACTTGGCCTGCGCGCCGTCGTAGACGCGGCCATTGAGCGTCACCGACATGTTCTCCATCTCCTCCTCGAGCTTCTTGATCTCCTGCTCCTTCCGCCAGTTGAAGTTCTTGGCCGTGTCGTGCTCCTACAAAAGTTAGAAGAACAATGGGAGTGAGCCAGAGGATAGACTACCTCACTTAGGGTCCAGAGCCGCTGCTGTTTTCTTACTCGACGCAGGATCGCCACTTCGTTCGCCTCCTTGTCCACGACGTGGGTCTCTTCACCCACGAGAATGCCCATCGAGGACAGGAAGGGCTGTACAGATGGTGCCGTGATCTTACTGCATGCGTCAAAGAGCCCAAGACCAAGCCAAATATTGATTAGCAGAAGCTCAGTAGAGCGCGCAAGACATTATCCATCCATTTTCGCCACAAGTGAGACTTACGACTTGACGATTCCTTTGCCGCCACCTCGGGGCGACAGCAACGACGTGTTGCCGTTTTTCGATTCCGAGCCGCTCGGAGGCGCTCCAGTACCTGCACCACCAGCGCCGTTCGCGTCGGAGATCCAGCGCTGCCGGCCGCCGAAAGTGCCCCGCGAGCGCTCAGTCTGAGACCCGTCGTGCGGCGGGATCTGGATCGTTAGGTCTTCTTCATCGCGGGCGTCCATTCTTGATGGTCTTCCTGGTCTCTGAGCGCCACGGCCGAGAGAGTGGCCACCTTGGCTTGAATTGCCGTTCTCTCTACTTGGGCGATGGCAATAAGCACCGGGCACGCATCGATAGCTATCAGCGGCGGGGTGTTTAGGTATGTATCTAGGGCTCGGAAGTCTAAATCTGACTCTGCGTTCCCGAAGAAACAGGAAGAGTGAGTGGGTCAGAAACAAATGGAGGCGTATTTATATACTGGAGGCGGGAGGTGAGCTGTTTCATGTGGAGGTTCTATTTGCATGCTCCTTGCTCATCCAGTGCTTCGTACTCAGTGAACTTGTCGCCCGAGTCCTCACCACATGGAGATCGCGATCCCGCCTGCCAACTGTGCCACCGAACCTGTTAGCACGGGCGAGGGAGTGGGCGAAGAAGCTTTGTGAGGGGTCGCTTGGTTGCCACGAGCGCTGCAGGCATCAGGCGTGGTGGGTGACGCGCGCGCGCGGGCTTAAATGAGGAGGATGGTGAGCTGGACTTGGAGACTCAGCTAAGTCTCAACGACCTCGACCAGGTTCGATGTTCGGGGCACTCCTGACCCATTTCATACGAGCAGAGCGCAGTGTCATCGTCACGAGCAGCTTCTTTTCTATGCAAGTGGCGTGAAATCTTGCGCGCTGGCACCCGGCTATCCTGAAGTTTGGCAGTTGAAGCTTAAAAAGGCAAGTATGCTGAAGCGATCGGATTGGCTTAAACTCACTAAAAAATATTTTTCGATCACTGCGATTGGTGGATACATTACTGTACTCACCCGTTCACAGTCAGCATCAAAGACGAAGGTTCAAAGTTGAACACTCACTTGTTATCACGACACCAACACCTGGTGACCAGATGAATGTGGACGAGCTTGTGCGAAACATGTGACGTGTGAGCAGAGCAGCGGACAGTATCTCGTGTGGATACAGGCCGCACCTGTCGAGCTGCTGCTCTGCACCAAAATGGCTCGTGCTTTCCTTCCCTTGCATGGCCCATGCGCTTGGCTTGTACTATCCGAATACATGTCATGGCGCCTTGCATAGCTGGTGCACATGAACTGCTCCGCTCGCGCGTATACCTGGTACAGTACATCCGAGCCTCCTGCGTCCGCCCAATTCATTCCCTGCACCCAAACGTGGATAGGCTCGGATGAGCAGCAAACAAGCAAACACGCAAATAAGCAAACATAGTAGAGCAGATCTGATAAGCGATCCAGGATCGTGAGTGAACCTTCGTGGCTATTCTGCGTGAAGCGATGTTCGCCACCATTGAAGCAAACATCCAGTTCAGAATACACCACCAGCCGACTATTTATCATCATGTCGCTTTGTCAGTGAACACTGGTGTTTGTGGCTGGTGCTTGTCTGGGAGCGATTGAGAGACCAAGCGGCTGTATTGAGTTGTGGCTCTGGGATTTGCCAGCCTCGCGTCAATATTGGTGGTCAATCAATGAGGGATTCCTCAATTGGTTGAACTCAGGGACCTTCGGGAGCAGTTGACCAACAGTTTGCCTGCCATTCATCCCACTTTAGCTAATGCTGCCACAGACACCACAAGTGTACTGCTGGACGTTTGGCGAGTCCGTGCGTCTCGGGTTTGCTTGAAGCAGCAGCAGGGAAACCACAAGAGCTCCAAAAGGTCCAAGAGCTCCGATAGTGTTCACAGAGGAAGACTCTTGGGCAAACCAGCAACAAGGAAATCATTTCGAGCGCCTCGTTTCTGAACACATCGCGTACAGTTGGACTCGGCAGATTGGCGACAACGCGACGACCCGAGTTTTGGTCCGACACACGCCTCGAATAATGTCGTTATTCAATGCACTAACATGAAAACGACAAATATACAGGCTCAAAATCATCACTAATAGCATATTATTTAAAAGAATGTTAAAATATAAAGGCAAAGTATATTTTGTAGAGGCAAACAACGATAAAGTGGGATCACCGCACTTTGGACCGCCCGTCATCAACAATTCACCGTGTACGTTATGCTGCAGTGCGCCGCTTCCAGTAGAAGGAAAGTGGAGCCGCACGCGCGGCGCTATGTGTCTATGCGTCGCGCGCTCGCCTCGGCCCTGCGGGAAGCCGCGTGGACGACGCCAACGAACGACAGCGCTCTCCTTCTCCTCGCTCCCTTCCCCCCGCGTGCGTCCCTTGACTCCGTCACTCACCTGTTTGCTGCCTTCTCCCACCAAGCGACAAGCAGAGCGAGGTCCGCCCTCTTCGCATCGGTCGATCGATCGATATTCACCATCATCCACCACCACACGCGGCACGCAGAGCAGTGTGGAAGAGACAACAGAGCAGAACGCCATCAGCAAGCCGTCGACACAAGCAGCACGAGTGGATAAGCCCGAGCCAAGCAGTACCTGTACGTCTCGCTCTCGCTCGCTTTCTCGCTCCGTCTGTCTGTCTGTATTAACAGTCAGCCAATCTTCCAAGCGCCGTCCTACGCATCGGAAGAAGAACAAGAAGAAGTGACGGAGTTGCTGTAAGTAATAGCTTCCTATTACGATTGCAGCAGCGATTGAAGCAATCAGTACGAGCGCGTCAGCCATGGACACCGCAAGCACGGCATCGGGTCCGCAGTTCGTGGGCGAGATCGGCGTCAAGGGCGAGCTCTACATCGCCGTCGACAAGACCGAGTACCATGCGGGCGACACGGTCACGGGCCGCCTCACCGTCAACGTGAGCGAGACCATCCAGTGCGACAGTAAGTACCTACCATAGCTCTCTATCTCTATACATGGCGTTGTTCACTAACGTCACGCTCTCTTACTTGCTATTGCTGTCGTTATAGCGCTGGTGTTCACGATCACGGGCGAGGAGATCGCGCAGTGGACCGAGCGCGGCGACCACCACTCGCGCTATCAGGAATTCCTCAAGCACGACATCCTCGTGAACGTACTGCCGAACCCGTATCTGCCCGGCGAGTACCTCTACCCGTTCCAGTACACGTTGCCGGCGGATCTCCCGGGTGTCGTGGACGCGGACTCGCTTTATGGGGACTTCAAGGCGCTCCACGCGACGATCAAGTATACGCTCAAGGCGTCGATTAAGGTCGAGGGGCGGTTCGTCTCAGACTTGGAGTCCACGCATAGCCTCGTAGTGCGCGAGAAGCCCAAGGAGCGCGAGCTCGTGTCGCACGGCGTCGAGCGCACGGTCTCCAAGCGCGTGCGGTTCCTCGGGTGTATCAGCCGCGGCACGTGCCACGTCGCCGCGTCGATGAAGAAGAACGTGTTGGCGCTCGGTGAGAGCGCTCGAATTGACATCTTCGTGAACAACCACACGAGTTCCGTGGGTATCACGAGTGTCAAGTGCCGGCTGTACCAGGACGTGACGCTCCAGGACTCGAGCGGCATCGACAAGATCTGTTCCCGGCCGCTACTCCAGGTGAAATGCGACGGTCCGAGCTCCGGCGAGCTACTCGAGCGACCGATCGACATGGTGCTGGCCGGTAAAATGCGGTTCCCGAGCACAAAAGGCAGCTTCCTCGCGTGCTCGTACCGGATCAGCCTCGAGTGCGAGATCTTTCTGGCAAAGACGATCAAGATCGACATCCCCGTGACGATTCTCCCAGCTCAGGGACCATTGCGACCGCTCAACACGCGTGGACTGTCCACGGGGATGCAGCCGCATATCCCGCCAGGTGGATTGATGTTGACACATCAGCAAAGCGGAAGCGGTGGTGGGGGTGTGGTGCTGACGCCGGCATCGTCAGCGTCTGGGTCGTCTCAGCCGTTCGCGCACTTGGTGACGGCTCAGCCACCGCTGCCGACGATCGACCTCATGGTGTAATAACAGCCAAGAGCTACACAATAGAGAGAAGAGCCGCTTATCTATCGCCATCGAAGCTCGTCGTTGTCCATCCAGTCGCGCTTCAAAACAACTCAGTTATGAATCCCCAGCTTTAGAGCAAACCCCCAAGACCGCTATCCATCCACTCGAAGACACTCGAGTATCCTCACAACAATGCTGCAGAAAGCATAGAACAAGACCTCCAAGACAAACAACCATTAGCCAGAGCCAGCAGCAACCACGACTGAGCCAGAAGCGAATGGCTCAGTATGAAGAAGAAAAATCAGCAGCTTCGACAAACGAATGCGCGCGTGTATACGTCGGAATATGCACACCTCGCACATCGTTCGTCCTACTGCAGCAGATATTAGAATTAGCTTAGAAGTACACTGCCGAAAACCCGCAGACAAAGCAAAGCGCTTGGTAGTTAGTATGAACCAAACAAACTTTCACTAAATATGAACACCTTTCACGTGACCAAACACCAATTGGTTCTCTTCTTTCTCTGCAACCGCATTCCGACAGCTTTTGCTTGCTGTGTTCTTCGTGAAATCAGGAGTCGATCAATCAACTCAAATGCTTCCTCATGCTTGGAGAACACTGAAGTATATTTTATTAAACTGAAGAATGAGAAGAGCAAAGAAAGCAGCAGCAGCAGGGTATCTGAAGTCTCTCAAGAGCCTAATGGACGAGAGAGCTAGATGCTTGCTTGGGAGGTAGGGCTGACTGACTAGCACCCCAGATCCTCCTCAACCAACAATACATGATTATCTTCTTTGGGTTGCTCTTGCCACCATCTTCCTGCTGGTTGCTTGGCTGAGGCTCGTATTAAGCCCTGCGCTTTCTTTGACTTGGCTTCACGAGCAGCATTTAGTCACCATGTGCCTGTCACCTCTGCTTACAGGGGCGAGTCTTGCAGCTTGCGCGTGAGCTGCGAGACTTCCTGGTTGATTCTATTCGCGTTCGTCTCGACCCACTGCAGCGAATTATGGTGCACGTTGAGCACCTTCATGATCTGCACCACCGGGTTGCTCTCGTCCGCGGCCTCGTGCTGCGCCTTGTTGAGCTTCTCGACCGTCTCCTTGAGCGTCGTCGACATCGAGTTGAGCTGCTCGTCAATGTCCACCGACAGCTGCAGCGTCTGCTCGCGCTCAATGTCCGCGGCCACCGGCATCTGGTCCTGCGACTCGTACATCTTGTCAATGCTGTTCTCCAATTGCTACAGCAACGCAAACAAAGATATAGAAACAATGTCAGCCACCCGATTTTAGCTCTTCATACACAAGCATACATTGGGCAACATCATAATATACCTCGAGCGTGGACTTGAGCTCCATCTGG
Source organism: Globisporangium paroecandrum (assembly GCA_023333955.1). Taxonomy (NCBI): domain Eukaryota; phylum Oomycota; class Peronosporomycetes; order Pythiales; family Pythiaceae; genus Globisporangium; species Globisporangium paroecandrum. Next base: position 4,545 of record JAASFU010000488.1, on the reverse strand, counting down.
TAGGCGAAGATCGTGTCGAGGTTCGTGTCGAGCTCCTTCTGCGCGACCTGAATGCGGCGCACGTCGCTCGCGATGTCGCCCAGCTTCTTTTGGCTCTCCATGAGCTCGCTGTCCCACATGCTCACCTTCACTGCCTCCGTCGTGAACGTGTCGGCGTTCTTCTCCAGTTGCTCGCTCCACATGTTGATAATGTCCTATTCCACACAGATATACAGAGATACTAGCAGTCAGTACTCTCACACATACAATGCCATAGTGACAACAATAACTCCACACCACGCACCTCGATCGTCTTGCCCATGTACTCTGCAGGCGGCAAATCCGTTGGCGTCGGCGTCGCTGTGCTCAGCGCTCCTCCAGCGGTGCTGGCGGCGGCACCGCTGCTGCTGTTGTTGGCTCCGCTCGAGAACGAGAACGACGATCCCGTGGACGCAGCTGGCGCGGCCGCCGTGCTCTTGCTCTCTTCTGCAGTGCTGCTGCAGGTGGTGGCGGCGGTCGTAGCTCCCGTACCAAACGAGAAAGACGACGATCCCGCTGCTGGTGCTGCTGGCTTCGCCGCCGCCGCCGCACTGTCGTCACTTGGCTTGCCAAAGCCGAACGACATGGTCGATGGCGCTGCAGCTGGCTTGGCCACACTCTCGTTACTTGGCTTGCTGCCGCCGAACGAGAACCCGGAAGTCGTTGACGACGCTGGTTTTGGCACAGCAGCGCTGTCTGTGCTAGCGCCGCTGAGCGAGAACGCCGGCACCGACGACGTGGTTTTCTTCGCATCCGCGCCGCTGTCCGTAGAAGTCGAGGCAAACGAGAACCCCGACGGCTTGGATGCCGCCGCGCTCGCGCCTAGAGAAAAGCCACCAGTGGTGGTACTGGCAGCTGGCGCAGCAGTCGAGGAAGACGCAGCAGGGGCGCTGCCTCCGAACGAGAAACCGCCGCCAGTGCTGCCAGTAGAAGGCGCCACCGCCGCCGCTGGGGCTGCTCCTGCTGGCGCTGTCGAAGTGCTGCCGCCGAAAGAGAAGCCACCGCCAGTGCTGCCCGTGGAAGAGGACGCGGGTGGCGCCGTCGACGCGCCGCTTCCGAAAGAGAACCCTCCTCCGCCGCTAGTCGAGGCAGTTGGAGCCGTGCTCGCCCCCGAGCCGAAGGAGAAGCCACCGCCTGTCGCTGGAGCCGTCGCTGGAGCCGCTGCTGCTGTGGAGCCGAAGGAGAACCCGCTGCCGCCAGTCGAGACTGCTGGCGCCGCCGTGCTCGCGCCGAACGAGAAGCCGCCCCCGCCTCCAGTAGAAGACGCTGGTGTAGATGACGTGGAGCCGAAAGAAAACGACATGCTGTTGCTACTACTGGTGTGATGCGTGTGCTGTATGCTGTGAAGCCTCTCTTGCTCTCTCTCGATCTTCTTCTGCACGTGCGTCCGTCCGCCGGGTTGCTTCTGATCGCTGTTGGCTTGAGATTTGGCGCCTTTGGTTTCCACCGCTTTTGTCGACGGTATTCTTCTTAAATACGTATCCTGTAAAGGACGTTTTCGGGACAAGTATTTATATAATGCACCACCACCGCAGCCAGTGTCAGAAGAAATGAATGCACGAAAATGCACCACTCAAAAAAGAATAAAAAAGTGCCTCGCTGACCATCGCTCGCCATTCGCTCACTCGCCTCGTCTCGTGCTTCCCGTCGCTCCACGCTGCTCTCGCTCGTCGTACGTCAACTCTAGTTCTCTCGAGGCCAACTGCGCCTTGTCTTCTCTGTTGGGCTTCGCGTTCACATGCAGAGGCAGGTGATACGCTTCGAACATCTCCTTGTTGAACGTGGAGATCAATGGGCATGTGCATATTGTCTTCTCTGTCGGCTAGTGATTGGATGCGTCTACAACAAAGCGATATTTATGCATACCTGCGATTTCAGCGGAGCTTGCTTTGGCGTCCAAGCCATTGATGATCTTCGCACCTGCTAGACATGCGCTTGGCCTTGCCGGCCGAGATGTAGATGAGCAATGACCTGCTCGCGCACAGCTGCAAGTATTTCAAGTACTGCCGTGATGGCCTCGGTCGCCTGCAGTTCGAGTTGGTAATGAACGTGAACGTGGTAGTGACGAAGTTGCCCGTGCAGCCCAGTTTTATCCAGGCAGGCGTCCAACTCGGCAGCGAACTGGGTACAGAGTTGGTTGGCGATCACGTGCCCCTCGGAGCCTGCAAGCCAGACCGCCTTGCGAGAGGCCGAGAAGTAGGGGAATGCGCTGTTGGTTCCTTTAGCTTTCGTGAAAGGAAGAATAACCAGAGGAGGTCCGTTGGGATCTCTCACGAAGAGCTGTGCTGGGTGGGGTACACTGTACTTCTCCACCATAGAACTTGCCCAGCTCAGACGAACGATCCCAAGTCAACGCAAATGATGACGGACGGGTAGATGATTTGGTGATTGCAGCTGGATAGCGACTCAGATTTACAAGTTGCATTCTCTCCAAGCCCAAAGGAGAACGAGCCCATTCTACAGAGATGAATGGACTCATTTTCGTGCGTCGCACTTACTCTCTGCATCGACATCTTGCGAACTGGTGCACGCGAGCCGTTGCGAATACTCGCAGTGACGCTCGTCTGAGCTCCAGCGACCAGCATTCCACCCTCCAACACTGCCGCAATGCTGCAAATGCCCTGCTCGGCAACCATGAGTAATCTCACCTGCTTGGAATTGGACGCGTGGACAGTCGGGAACGGACCACTACCCATAGGAGTCAGCGCATGGATACAAACGCCCTTGAGCGTGTGCGAGAGGTCGGCGACGAAGAAGCCGTTCACTTCGAGTTACACCTCGACCTTGTACTTGAGGCTGACTTTTAGTCGGACCTGCAGGTGCTGGAATCGTGGTCGCTGGAGATAGATCGAATGGTGTTGGAGTCGCGATTTCTGGTGCAGGAGTCGAACTCACTGACGATGGGTTGTCGATCCAGAGCACAAGGTGGTCTTGTTGAGCAAGCCCGTGTACAGAAGCGGGTGGTCACCACCTGGGATCTTGCGCTCGACAGGGTTGAGCAGCGGGAGCGTTGCGAGGAAAGACACACATGACGGGGTCTTGTAGAACGCGGCGACCTCAGCATCGCTATACGCTCGGTACGACTTCCAATCGACTCCAGTTTGCGTGGTGCACACATTGGCGTTAGCATCAGCGAGGAAGCCGCGCACAGCCGTGACGAAACAGAGGTCCTGGATGCTAACTGAGGCAACAGCGGCAGAGGTGAGCGCGAGGATAACGGTCGAAGTCTTCATGTCGATCCAGCGTGAGGAATGCAGCGGTGTGTGTGCACTGGAATCAGCGAGTTGATGGGTGAGAGAGAGTCTGAGGGGCTCACAGGCGGATCCCTCGGCTAAACACCATCGTAAGGAGCTACTGTACTGTATATCTAGAGTGGTAACCCGAAGACGCCGCAGCTTTGGTAGACTGCGCGAATCCAGAAGGAAGATCGACATAGCGCAGGCGGGTGGAGATTATAAACTTCGTCTACTGCACAGAAGTACTCGGTAGGTTGGTCTGTTATCGAAAACTGCATTTTACTCCTTGCGAAAGGCACCCAGTGCACGCTTGTTCATGCTGGCATGTCGGTTCGCGTTCTGACGGAGCACGATGGTCGAGCTCTCGATCATGGTCGTCACGAACGTGCGTGTGGGGCACGCAAGCAAGTAGTAGGGATTGCTCTTTTACAAAGTCTGTAGCTCACTTTCTAGTAGTAACTCGGTGGACGTCCCCAGTTCTATTCCTTCTGCATCCTTTCATTCTTTTAATCAATCGCCTTCAACTGCCTGGCAGTGGACCAACGATCTTTTTGAATCAAACTGAAGCACGAACCTCAGAATTCAGTTTCAGTGGTCGAGGGAGATCTTTCGCTAGACGATGTCTTTCACACTTTACGATCAGCGGCTTGGCACCGAAATGCGCGCGAGTCGGGGAGCATTTTAATACGAAGACAGGCACACAAACTGTGGTCAGAACGAGCGACTGCTGAGTCCAATTGATGGTCAGCAAGTAGCCTTTAAAACAAACGAAAACTGGGGGCGGGGTGAGTGAGTAAGAGCACCTGTTCTGGACCCAGACTTGATCTTAGAGATACCTCTGATGGGAAATTAGCACGATGGCTTGATTGGGAGTGTTGGCTCTGGTGTCGTCGACGGCGCTGGAGTGGGTGGAGTAACCGTGGTTGGCACTGGCGCTGGCACTGGAGCGGCCGTGGTTGGCGCTGGCGTTGGCGCATTGGTCGTTGGCTCTGGCGTAGGGGCAGCAGTAGTTGGGGCTGGCGCTGGAGTCGACGAGCCCGAGCACAACGCGACCTTGTCAAGCAGGTCTGCGTACAGAAGCGGGTGGTCGCCACCTGGGATCTTGCACTCGACAGGGTTGAGCGGCGGGAGCGTCGCGAGGAACGTCAGGCACGACGGGGTCTTGCAGAACGCGGCGATCTCGGTCTCGTTGTACACACGGAACGGCTTCCAGGCGATCGTGGTCTCCGTGGCGCACGCCTTGGCATTCGTGTCAATGAGGAAACCACGCACAGCGGTGGTAGCACAGTTG
>JAASFU010000487.1:0-21684 GCA_023333955.1 Globisporangium paroecandrum | reverse complement strand
GCCACCTCATGATGCCGCACGCGCCGTCGCCGTCGCTGCACATGGACCCGATACAGACATCCGCGTCGCTCACGCTCACGACCAGCGGCACGGGCAAGAAGAAAGCGAGCAGCAGCAAGCCGCCGTCGTCCTCATCCTCGTCACCGCTGTCGACCGCGATGACGACCTCCAAGCTGCAGAAGCTCAGCGCCGCGAAGCAGTTTCTGACGCTGGACGACGTGGAGCGCGAGATCCTGCGCCACAACGCGCACCTGCCGCCCGAGGCGAAGCGCAAGATGGCCAAGGCCGAGTTCAAGCGTCTCAAGCACTGCGAGACCGTGCGCCAGTCGCGCGTCCGCAAGAAGGTCTGGATGCGGTGCATACTGTATTGCTTTGATGACTTACAACAAGTCTACTATTGTACTGACCGATCTTGCTTGCTGTTGTTGTTGTGTGTGTGAACTATCTATCTATCAGGCAGAGCGCAAGGACCTGAAAACCGTGAACGGAGAGCTCGAGGTGCTGCTGAACAAAAGCCTGGACGAGTTCCGCGCGCGCAACAACTGGATGGAGTTCGACGAGTCGTCTCTGCGCGATGTCGTGTTCAAGAAGTTTGTGCACTCGATCTACGAAGTACGCGGGCTGCGTGCCGAGAGCTCGGACCTCAAGGACCAACTCATGGTCTACGACACGCTCGGCGAGCATTTCCAGCGACTCCAGAACGACTTCATGGTGAGCTTCCATGCAACTAACGCGATAGCATGCAATTAGCATTATCAACTGCGACTTGTAACATCTCGGACTCGGTGGCTAATGTGTGTCTTGATGTTTGTATGTGTGTGGGATATTATTTTTAGATCCCCGACTATTTACGATTCAAGCACTCGTTCGGCACGATCCACTTCAAGCCGCTGTCGGACGCCGAGGCACGCGAGATCATGCTGGACTCGCACCACCAGGCGACATCATTCTTCCAGAGCATGTGGCGTATGGACACGAGCGAGCAGGAGAAGACCATGGGCTGGACGCAGCACCAGCGCATCACGTCCGACGGCCGCGTGCAGTTCAACTTCACCAAGCGCATCTTGACAATTAACGCAGACGACCTGGTTGAGAAAAGCTGGGAGATGTATTGCGACTTTGAGCTCTACCACGGCATCTACGCGTCCGTGCAGAAGCTCGAGATTCTGCAGAAGATCAACGAAGACACGCTGCTGATCCGGCGCGACCTACAGGAAGGCAGTAGTGCGCCGATTTTCCGCACAATCTTTCTTTTGTTCCGCATCAAGCTCGAGAACGGCTTCCTGATCTGCTTCCGGTCGCACAACCCCCAAGTGTACGTCGACGACGAAGACGACCCGAACGTGCAGTGGATGGACATGTTTTATTGGCTCATGATCACCGACCCCGTGGACCACGACGACCTCCACCAGCAGCATGGGGACATCGACATTGACATCGACCGACCGCACTACCACCACCCACCCCAGCCACCGCGGAATCCTTCGAATCGAAATGCACGCAGTGCGCCGCTGGGCTGCGACGTGACGTTTGGCGGCAACTTGCTCGATCACAAGAGCGCGCAGCACGCCGTGCGGTGGAAGTACCAGATCGCAATGGCGCTGCTGCGCTGGGAGAGCAACGCCGTCGCGCCACTGTTCGCGCTCTTTGGTTGATTTGGAGTACTGGAAGTGAGTTTGCGTGTGCGTGCTGTGGAGTGGAGACAAAACTATTATTGCGCCGATGGCCAAGTGACGCTGTCGGCATTTGTGAGTATGAAAGGAAAGAGAGAAAGAGAGAGACTGCAGCTCAGCCAGAGAAGGAGAAGAGGAGATCGAACGAAGAAACACGCAGAATGAGAGAAGGAGAGCGAGTGAGCGGATGAGAGGCATGGAGGTAATGAATCTTACTATTTATGAAGAACGACGATTGCTATGTGGGGGAATCTCTTTATCCCAATGTGAAGGACTGCGTATTTGCTCCCGTTGTACGGAAGACTCTTCAAAAATGGAGCTGACTGGTGGTTTCAAGAACTCTCTGCTACTAATGGCCGTTTTTCCTCCTGCTTCGCTGTCATTGCGATCGTGCGCTCGCGCTGACTTGAGTCTCACAGTGCATGGCATTGCCTGATCAGCATCATCAAGTTCGTATTTCCCAACTAGTCACCAAGAGCAGCAGCAGCGCACTCCAGCAGCAGTACCAACGCCACTTTCTCCCGTGGCATGACGACGAAGAATGGCGTACTGCTACTATTGATCGTGGTCTTTGTCAACGTGTACACGCAGAGCGTGCTTGTGATGGCGCACGGCCCTCGCTTCGCGCACAACTGGAACGCGCACAAAAGATTTCGAGGTGGACGCGTGAAACGCCCCGAGTACTACGGCTCCGGGTGCCCGCCGTCGTCGCTCATGCTCGTCAACAGCTCGGACGACACGTCGTTCGCCATGTCGGTCATGTTTGCCGAATTCCAGGCGCAGACGTCGGCGACCACGCTCCGCGACAAGAAGAAGTGCTTTGTAAACGTCGAACTCACCGTCGAGCCAGTAAGTCTTGTTGTTGCTTGCATATACGATTGCTTTAGTGCACTCCAACAATGTCTAACACAATGGTTTCTTGGAAGGACATGTCGATTGGGATCGTCCACATTGACTTCCGCGGCTATGCGAACGTACCAGAAGCCAACCCGGACTCATTTGCGCAGCTGAGCGCGTCGTACAAGATGGGGCGAGGAGCGCGTGGCATGATTGCCGAGCGCAACTTTTCGAGCGGGTACATGGACGATCTCTACGAAGGCATGGACTTTGACCCGATCGTGTGGACGCCCTGCAAGAACAGGGCTTCACAACGGAACGCTTCTTCGGAAGACAACACGTACTGGATCCGCATCGAGAGCAAAATCGTGGCGCAGAAAGCGCGTCTTGAGGACGAAGACGTGCATATCGGGATCGACTCGAGCGACGCAACGCTCGAGAAAAGACAGTTCCAGTATCAAATGATCTCGCGCCCCTGTGTGTGAGCTTTGTGAGTGACCAAGTGGCTTCCTTGCTTTTTGAGTAGTACATTTCTTTCTTTGCTCCCCCTCGAAATGGCTGAATAAAATCCTCGGGTTTATTGTAGCGTACACTCTTGCGAAGCTTGCGGCTGCTTGGGTTCTTCATCTTCATCTCTGGAAACCATATTGTGGATCGCAAAGAGTGCGTTCTGCTGAACTTTCGAGTCGTCTGGGAACGCCACGCGCGCTCTTTCACAGACAGGCAGTGCGCCAGCGTCGAGGCATGCCGTAGTCATCTCCTCTAAGTACACACACACAATAGAAAAAGCCACTCAAGAGGGATGAGTTGGCTGAAAACTTGCTGAAATGAATGGTAACAGTGCTGACTGGCTCACCGTTCTTGACGCTGACAATTCCAAGCAACCAGCAGCCAGCGGCTTGGACCAGACTGTTCTTTGGGAACCTCTTCATCGCCGCCACGACAGTCTCAAGACCGCCTTTCGCCACAATCTCAAACATGCTTTCATCTAACATCGTTCAAAGTCACATACCGAATGAGAAGCCATATTCTCGCAAGAGGGTTTAGGCGTTCAACATGACATACCATGCCGCAAGCTGAGGTTCGCTAGCGCCAGACAGCTCAGTCCCTGGATCTGCTCGCTCAGTGGGAAGCGCTTCATCGCAGAGAGTACGAGGCGCCGGCTTTCAGGGTTCACACGAAGAATGGATTCATCTGAACAAAGGAACAATGTTCACACACACAGTTAGAGAAACACGAACCTTCTCGATGCGCACCTATATACAAGAAAGAGAGAATCTGCTACCTGCGATCTGCGGGTGCGCTAGAACTGACAGCCCTCCGACGTTTGCCTCCTGGTCGTCTGGCAGGCGAGCCATCGCGTCCATGACCGACACAATGCCACCGCTTGATGTGATCACTGCAACGTGGCGAGCGTCTTTGCTCACGTACTCGGACAGACAGAGGAGCCCGTCGCGCTGAAGCGGTAAACTGTCTGGGTGCTTTTTCATGTTGCCGATCACGTACTGAATGGCGTCGCGCAAGCTCTTCATCATCTCCGATTCTCCCTTTTCATCTGCTTGATCTGCTGGAGCCTTCTCGATCTCGCTGGTGGAATCATCATCGCTTGACTCACTGAGCTCGTTACTAATTTGCTGGTTTCGCTGATGTGCGCGAGTGCTCTTGCGTCGCTGGCTGCGCTTCGGTTGACAGAAGAACTTTCGACTCCTTCTTTCGACTCGGGCTCGCTTTCGCTGATGAACTTGCGCACAACTGCCTTCAACGCTCTCACTCCTCGCGACTGGACCCGCTCATCACTCGGGTATTTTCGCATGATCTCCAGAACCGCGTTGCCATTTCTGGTGTCTCGACCGACAGCTCGTTTCATGATCTCAGAGGCGTTGACAGCCCGATCTGGAGGGATTACCGCAGATGATGGCATTGCATCGTTGCCGGTGCCCTTGACCTTTTGGTTTCGTGAAAATTGTGACAAATCACAATCATCATTGGTGCTCAGCTTGCCAGGACTGCCTTGCTTCGCAGCCCAGTCTCGCAATTCGTCGAGCTCTTCTTCTCCCTGCTCTTGATCACCGCCAAGTGCACCAACCATAATCCCGATTACACTCTGGGTTGTTTCCAGGCTTGATCGCTTGTTCACCAAGTGCGCGTGGCAGACACTCAAAAGAGCTCGCGCGACCTTCACGTACCGGACGATCGAGCTGACAAAATTGAGCGCTTTCAGAGAATCGTCGTCATCGAGGAGCTTTTGGAGCTTCTGCTCCAAGATGTGGTCGGGAAGGCGATCTAGCTGGTGAAACGCGAGCACACCTGATGGCGGAGCTAGACCCGGAGGCAGTTGCCGCAAAAGACACGCTAGCGAGAGCGAGAGCGGCAGGAACGACCCGTCATACGGACGCTCGTCTTTGATCTGCGCTTGCTGGAGCAGCAGTAGCATGTGAGCGGCGACGTCCAGCATCTCGGATTGCGGTGGCTGAAAACTGCTTCTTGTTTGAAGAGTTGCCCCTGCCAGCGCGACGCTTTGCGTATGTATAGATGAAGCTCTCTTGAAGTGACTACCCCGACTGATCTGACTGATCTGGATTGCAGATCGATTTATCTGCATAAAACACCTCTTGGAACATCTCAAAAGCTGCCGTCTTCAGTTCCGGGAAATGTCGGACTGAAGGGCCGTAGCTATTACCCGACGCTTGAGATACAAGATGCTCAGCGTTGTTGCCATTTCTTACCGCGTCTTCTTCGAAGCATGCGAGGGCTGTCTTCCCAGCTCGGAGCATGGGCGACGGGTGGCGGATCTTGATCGCAAACTGGAACGTATCAAACCAGTTCACCACAGTCAAGGCATGGCTTAGCGCGAAAGTTGTAAAGTGCCAACACTTGGAGCATTCAATATACTTGGAGAGCTCCAGAAGCTCGGACAGCTCGGCGATATCCTTGCTCTTCAAGATAATGACAGCTTCTTGCTGCGATTTCGGGAGCACCTCTGTGAAAACCTGGATGGCAGACACTCGAAATTGGCTCAGCCGGATCTGGGGCTCGCGTGACTGCTGTAAGGGTATCGTGTCGACGAACCGACGAACCAGTTTGCAGAGTTTATACAGCAGCGTTCCATCAACTTCAGCTACCACCACTTCACTTTTGTGCTTGATTTTGATGACAGGAGGAATGCTTCTGGACGTCACGGTATCACCGTCGTAACCTCCAGTTACATTATCATGAAGCATGGGCCCGTCCTTGGTTTGACGAAAACTGCTGCCAGAGTCTCCCAACTTGAGCGCAGAGTATTTATCACACCAGCTCAGAGTCGCCTCGAGCAGCACAGCAGCCAGACTGCCATCTTCGCTCCCCTCAATAGCCGAATGAACGACCTCGTCTAGGAAGTTTTCCTCGCTCTCCAGCAGCTGCTTGAGTTCAGAGCTGCGCTGGCTCAGCAAGAGGAGTGAAAGGATCACATTCTTCTGCAGGAGAACGTTGCTTGATCGCAAAACGGAGCTCACAGCAGCGGTGAGAACTTGTTCGCTGACGATTTCTGTCGCCATCCAATCCAGTAGCTCGCAGCAATTCCGAGCTAGGGTTCCAGACGGATTGCCATCTTGGTTCTGTTGCGGTCGCATGGCATGCTCGGATTCGGCTAACGCTGGATTGAGCGGTGCCACCACACTGAAGATAATCGCACCCCCTTGTTCAATCAGTGCTCGAAGGATGTCTGCGGTTGGAGAGCTCTCGATCACTGCATCCATCAACTTGCCTGCAGCATCTGCAACTCCTCGGTGAGAATGCCCCATGAACCAGCAGATGGGAATCAGAAGACCAGAGATCCGGATGTTGCTGCAAATCACGCTCATTTAGGTCTGTTGCTCCGGCGATGAAGTTTGCAACGTTGCTGTCAATAAACGCAACGCTTTCTCTTGCAGCTCGGCGTTGGTGTGCGAGAGGAACAGCGTCGTGAGTTGCAGTACGTTGACTTTGTCCACGATTGCATAGCTGGTTTCTTCGTTAGCAGTTGACAAAGAAGCACCAAACAGCAGCAGATCGAAGTACACGCATTGTAATCGCAGCACCCCTTTCGTCGTGTCGTTCTTGTGCCTCGCCCTGCTGTTCTTGGTTGGTGCTGCTTTCTGAGAGGCGAAACTTGATACGGCACTACTTTCCGTGAGCCATTTTGTGATATGATTGACCACGATCGAATCGCTAAATAGCTTTGCAGTCGTCTTTGCGCTTGCTTCACTTCCGCCGCGCAGTATCGAAAGAAGATTCGAGGACGCACAAATCGCAATGCTTCGAATGGGCGAAGTGCACAGCGAATGAAAAAGCTCGATACTCTCGCTCATCCGAGCGCGGTCTTCGTCTCCGCAATTATCAGCGCCGATGTCGGCATCATGTGTACGCAACGCTTGCCACCTCGCCACTGCATCGATCACATTCATCAATCGGCCGCAGATTTCAGCCTCTTTGCTCCATTGCAGATGCGAGTCACTGACGCCGTTCAGTGGCTGCTGCTGGAGTGTATGCTGCGATAAACACAGAGAATAGCAGTCCTCGATCTTCTCGACGATTCGCTGCCACCACTCGCTGCGCCAAATCCTCTCGTGGATACTCCACTGCAGTGAATGCTCGTTCTTCTCAGTTGTACTGTCATGCTCCCCACATGCACTGTATCTACTGCTTGCACAGAGCACATCAGTATCATAACGAGGGCTTGCCACAGTTCCCTTTTCGTCGTCGAGCACGCAAAATGGTGGCGATTGGTGTGATGTCGCTGCGCATATAACTGCGACGATCGCCTGCACAACACCACCGCTTGACGCAAACAAGAGCCGCGGCACGCGGTTCCACACTTTCATCTCGAGATGCAGCAGCGCGCGGACAGATGCGGCCTTGTCATCCGTGCCGCCGCCACGTAGGAGCGTCTTCCACAGCCGCAGCGCTGCATGCTCCAGCGCACCGTCGGCGTCGTGAGCGCCATTGTCGCCGCGCGCTAGAAGGCTGCAGAGAATGGTGACTTCGTGCTGCATAGCGCCTTTGTTTGTGTGCGCGCTGGTGACCATGCACGACGGAAGGATTGAACCAAAAGCCCGTCAACCTCTAATAATAGGAGTTACTGTTTCCTGCGGTTTATATAGTTTTGAAAAAGGAAAGAGGAGTGTAAATTACATTTACAGCAATAACAAATAGTTTCTTTGGCCAATCTCAATGAAATGAAAAGAGGTGCTATTGATAGCACTCGTTTACAGAGTGATTGTCACTTCAACTTCCCTTTTTGTGCAAAATGCAGCAATCAAACTCGTTTCCCCGCATTTCGCAACTACAGAAGTGGGCAAAATCAGCAGCACATCTCAAAGAGCCTTTTGATCCGGAGATCGGACTGTACTCAAAGCCAGAATGGTTATCGAGAGATCCCATATCCCATACACAAGCAGCATCACCACAGAGCAGCAGACACAGCAGCATGAAGATCCGCCAGAAGCACGTGCACGATTAGCTAGCTACCTGCACACCCAAGCGCGGCGCTGCCGGCCAGTCTATCTGTCTGGTTGGTTGATACGTATACATGCGCATGCTGGTACAGTGCCAGAGATCTTTGAAGGTACACACGCATCCATTATCGTCGTGGGCGAGCTGTAGCAGTCATCCGGGACAGAAAACCAGAGGCGTGAGGGAACTACCAGTAACTGCTCATCTGGGTCGCTGCAGATGTATAGACAAAGCTAAGGAGAAGAGGAGAGAGCACCTGCCCGCCAAGTAAAGCAAGACCAATAGAGACTGATCGATGGCAGCAACGGCGCTCTTCGACACGTTGGGCTTGGACTCTGACGTGTGGCTGGGCTTGGACTCTGACGTGTGGCTGGGCTTTGACTACCCGAGCGACGCGTCAGCACTAAATGCTAGCGTTGAGGGGACTCCTCTGGACTTGATCGCTGTCGCTCGGGACGCCGGACCTGAGCTGGAAGCTGATACTGAAGCTAGTGCTGATGTGGTGGTCGGTCTCGACTCCATCACGCAAATGGGCGACGACCTCCTCCAGACCCTCGATAGCTTCTCTGCTATACCAGAACCAGCTACTGTAGCGACTCCAAACCGCAGTTCGCGCCCGCCGTCGGCGCTGGAGCTCTCGGGAGCAATCATTGTCCGGAACCATGGAGCACGGAGCGCAGCAGAAGTCCGAGCCAAGCAGCGCAAAGAGCGGCACAGCACGAGAGAAAGACGCCGGATACACGCTGCAGCAGTAAGAAGCGACGAGCGCCTGGGAATAACAACGAGTCTGCAATTGCGGCTCTCGGGTTTAGAGACTCTAACTGACATTGGTATGTTTGTATCTTTCGTTTTGGTGCTCGATAGGATCGTGTTCGAGAGATGCGGTATCAGGTCGCTGCGCTTGAGTACCAGCGTGCTCAGCTCAGCGCGAGCTTCTCTCAAGCTTGTATGCGAGACATTCATGCGTTTTTGAATCCGGGCTGCGACGTCCCGAGCGAAAGCGTGTACTTGGAGCTGGTTGCAGCGGTCGACTCGCTGCGCAAGGAGAAAACGTACCTGAAAGAGCGTGTCGACGTGTACGATGTCCAGCACAGCGTCGTGCAGGGATTCTTGACAGAAGTATCGCTTGAGATCGATGGACGGCCTGTTACTGCTGAAGATCACAGTATTACCTGGGCTGACGCGACGCCGATCTACCTCGAGATGCTCTTTGAGACGCCACTGACCATGGACCAAGCGTTTGGGTGGGTCAAACGGAGTTACGACGAGATCATGGCGCTGAAGAACCGCTCGCGCTTCGAGTCCTCGGGTTCGTCGACGTTCAACTGGAGCGACCGCCGCGTCGTGCAACAGGACTCGCTGGAGTTCATGTTTGGCCAGGATTTCTGCGGCGCACTCGCGTCCGAGTTTGTGCCCAAGACGTGGAGCTTGCTGACGGTCCTCAAGAGCTACACACTCATCCAACCGCGCGCCAGGGGACTGCGCGTGCTTCAGCGCATCAACGACGACTGCGTGGTCGTGCGGCTAAGCGTCGCGAGCACGCAGGACGACGTGTTCCACACGATCATGGTCGTGGCGCGCGGCCGGATCGACAATGGCTACCTGATCAGCTACCGGTCGATCCCGCTCTCCGAGGGCCAGACGCACTTTGTCGACGGGGAGGGTACGTACGTGAGCGTCTTCAACTGGTTCATGTTCATCGACAAGTTTGACGTGGACGACCGCCCGGTGTGCGAGGTGATCTTTGGCGGCCGCGTCGCCAACCGTTCGGCCAGGTACTTGAGGTACCTCACGACGGAGGTCGTCGCTGGCATCGTGCGCTGGCAGACGGCGGTCGGGCAGAGCAGACTCAGCCTATCACTTTGAGCTTCTTGGAGCTCCTCAATCGAGGCTGAGGAGCTACAGCTAAAACCCGCGTTTTGCACAGCGCTTCTGTCAACGTACGCGCACACGTCTCTTATCTCTTATCTCTCAGCTCGTTGATTTTGTTTGCATCGCTTTTGAGTTTGAACCAAACCTTTTTGTTAGCAGCTTTAGTTTTGCCGCGTCTCCATTTATGTTGAAGTCATATCCGCCACCCCAGGTCATCATCATGGAGATTGATGATGGATGACCTGCGGATGGCGACGGCGTGTGGTGTGCAGCCCTGGACATGCATCGATGCGCTTCTTCACGAAAGCAGGAAGTCCCTGGTGATGAAGCGCAGGGACTCGCTCGACTAAGAGAGATGCCCATACAGTATCACTCATGCACTTGCGTAGTAGGTACGCCATCGTCCTACGGTCGGTCACACACACCAAAAAGTGCAAGGATCGGGAAGGCCGGTCAAAAGGAAGCTGCTGCCGCTTTGCTTTCTCTGATTCAGATGGGGAGAATTCACACAGCAGATCACGTTCTGCGTGAATACACACTCGCTTGGATTTGGGGTGGGACGTCGGGTTTGATCGAGCGTTTGACACCGAGACGGGACACGAGGCTGCGGGAAGGAAAGCGAGGCTGTATCAGGTTTGGTTGGTTGTGGGGCTGCCCGCTTGTACTGGACGGTAGCAAAGTGCAGCTCTATCTAAATTTCAGCAAGTCAAAGTCACTGCTCACAGTCAATCATCAATCCATGTGGATTAAAAGGAGAGCACAAATGCAAGAAATTGAGTGTCCATAAACAATCGAAAACTAAAGTCCAGAACAGACACTCATTTTACTTCTCGGCTATCCAAGGATATTAGAGCCATACGCACCGAAGTTGATTATAAAATGAAGATTATGGCTTGGTATCCATCCATAACGTGGGTGATAACATTATAGATCATGAGCATCCGCTTATGGCATCTTATTATCTAGAAAATGTATGAGATTTTCCACGGTTGTTGCATATGATTCTCAAAACCCTGAATAAGAAAGTACAAAAGTAACTATCTTGTTTTTGGTTTTTCCTTAAATAACGTCGATGATAAAGTTATACATCTTGTGCTCACCTAGGCGTTTTTAGAAAAAAAGGCTGAGAAAGATTGAAACAAATTAGAAACGGTATAAGAAATTTTAGAATAAGACTCGTTTGAAAAGGATTGCTCATCTTGATGTGAGGTCGACAAACGCGCTGTTGCTTTTCAAGCGAACCGACGAGCTTCTACTTCTGCGGATGTGGTGACAAGACGCAAAGCAAACGCATCAATGGCTGACAGGACAGACAGACAGAGCGACCGTCGGCTGGACAAGCGACGAAAAGCCCGACAGACGCGTGAGAATCGCTTGCTCAAGCATATCTGATGTGCCATCATTGCTGGCCATCACGAGAGCGTGGATGTCAAGAGAGCGAGAGCGACTTCATTTCTCCAGCTGATTTGCAGCGACCACTTGGCGCTCTCATCCTTTCCTTGCACTTCGTTTCTCTCCAAGAGCCCACAAAACCAACGGGGATGGATGGGTGCAGCCAACGCACCAACGCACCAAACATCAACCCATAGAAAGCATCATGATGAAGTGAGTTGTTGACTCCTCACTTTGAGGAATCAATCAATCGTTCACTCACTCACAATTATTTAGTTGAAAGAAATGAAGCTTACCTCGAGCGGGAGCCTCGAGCTGCCCTCTCGTCTCTGAAGAGTTGTCCTCTTTGGGATAATGCATTTTCGGGCTCCTCTCTTGCAATAGGACGATGGCAGTGACGCCAGCCGCCAGTTTGGGCAAAAAGATACTTTTGGGGCCGGCTCGTCTGCAAGGACGCTCTCCGAAGTTCCATTGCAGCCCAACGACAGCAACGATGGACGGCTGGGCTCTTCTGCAACTGTCGGCAAGAGCCTTACGGCCGGATTGCAGAGCTTGCCTGGTTGGCGCGCGCAGGCGGACGCCGCCAGTCACTTGGTCACGGTCGATCCATTACGCAGGCATTCAGTCGCTCACGTAAGGAGAAACCCAATCCAAACAAGCGGCCAAACGGCCACGCACGCACGTCAGTGCGGAAGAAAAAAGAGGCAGAGAAAGAGACGCTTCCTTCCTTCCTGCAAAAGTATCTTTTCCCGCAATGGCGCCGCCAGATATGCAGATATATGGCTGGATGTGGCCAGCCGATCATCGAAGATCGCAAAGCAAGCGCTCACTCGCTCGCTCAGTTGTCGGTAGATGGATATGATGCGATACTCAAGTCTGCAAAGATCGAGGTCGAGAATGAGATCGATCCATGGATGAGATTGGGCGGATTTGAAGCCAGGAGCTCCGCAAACATGTATCGCGTGCCGAAACCGTCGTGGCTGCTTTTACTACTTAGCGACTTGCTTGTCGCTTTTGCTGACTGACAACGCTTATGCTCCTGCTCACTCGCTCGCCCAACATGATGAGAGCGAGCGAGAAAGCCTTTCTGCTTCAAGTGTTACTCCGATGTCTCAGAAATGCACAATCAGCGGAAATTGGTCCTTCTTGATTTCGAGTGTTGACTGTGACTATGAACCGCCCACTTGATCTGCTTGCTTGTACCAGTAAAGAGTACCGAAGTCCATGGAGCTGCTTTTGGGATCTCATGTTGATGATGTATTTCTCTTCATCGTAATAAATTATCTGCTGCATGGGCGTGGGCTGGCTGGTGATCTTCGTCACCACACCGCCAAGGCATGCTATCCTATCCTGCTTTTTCATACACTCTCACATACACTATACTGCGGCTCTACAGTTCGTGGGGCTTTTCGTTTTCTCCACTAGGCGACCTATCTATTCATTTCCTAAACTATTGTACTCCCATGGGACCCATCGATGCGATGCGATAGGATACGATGCAATGGAGTGAAGTCTCGAAGGCTGTGTGAGGCTGGCTCTAGATGCGAAAGACTGGACCCATGGCCAGATTCTCCCACTTGAGTGCCGCGCAGACGTACTCGACCGCCATCACCTGTGCCTCCTCCTTCGTCGGGTACGCGGTGCTGCCGCCCACGGTCACCAAGTGCTCGGTCTCGCTCTTCTTCTCGTGGATCTGCCACATGGAGCTCTCCATCCAGCGCACGTTCTTGTTCGAGGACGCAGGCAGCGACGTCGGGTTGATCGAGCACGAGCCCATCAGGAACCGGTTGTTCGGCAGCTCCACGCGGAACATGAGCGACAGCACGCGGTCGACGCGCGTCGAGTCCTTGCTGGTCATGTCGTACAACAGCACCACCGCGTTCGCGTTCACGTTCTTCACCACCCGGGCGTTCAGGGGACCGCCGATGATAGCAGAAAATTTCTCGGACGAGCTCTCGCACTCCCACGTGTTGCGCATCACCTCGCTCATGTTCACCGATTCGCACTGCTTCTCGAGCGTGTACGACAACACGTGAGTTTCGTTGTCGCCGCCGGTGATCGCGCTCTTGTGCTTCCAGCCCATTACTTCACGCTCTTCGCTCTCAATGGAGGCCTCGGTCGCGATCTTGGTCGCGCGTGCAATGGCCTCTGTGCACACTTGGTCGTTGATCGATGCCACGATCTTCTCGATCACCGTCGCGTCATTGAGCTCGTCGCTCATCTGCGACAGGAGCTGCGCACGCTGCTGCGTGATGCTCGTCGTCTCTTTCACCAGCTGCGCGTTGAGCTTGGTCAGTCCCTCGGCAATGCGCTGGAGCTTCTCAATCGCGTGCACGAGCTTCACCTTCTCGACCTCCACGGCGCTGTCCTCGGAGCCGCCGTTCAGGCGATGGCAGCGTGTGTAGTACATCTTGGTCAACGCCTCGACCTTGGCGCGCAGCTTCAAGAGGGTCTTCTCGCTGTCGCGGTCGAGTGAAGACGTCGTCGAGGATGAGCGCTGGACGGTCTGTGGCTTTGTCGCGCTCTCGTCCTCCGCCTTCACCGGCGACGAAGGCGTCGAGCACTGGAACGGGTCAATCGCCTCTGTGTAAAACGCCGCCATGGCGTCCTTCTCGTCGAAGAGGAACTGGTTCAGGAACGTCTCGTCCGAGCCGATCGGCGACAGCAGCACGCTCGTGGCGTCGTCCGCGCCGAGCATAAGCTCGTCCGCCTTGAGCAGCAGCCCGCCGTCCGAGATCGAGATGTCGCTGATCTGGAAGTCCTTCTCGGAGATCATCGCGGCGTCGTCCACGACGATCTTGAGCGGCTCCATACCGCCGGCCGCCGCGCTCAGGAACATCTCCTGGATCATCGAGATCTCTTCGTTCGTGAACACAGCGTCCGCAGTCGCGGAGGAGGACGACGAAGGCGCCGCCGTCGTCGCTGGGGTCGTCGGTGTCAACATATCCACAAAGCTCATGGTGGTGGATGGATGGATGGTGACTGTGACTGTGTGTGTAGGAGAACAGAACCAAATGCGCTCGACTCCGCAAAATGCCAACTGGCACGCTCTTCCCATGCGGCTGCTTGTTTTCGCTTTCGCTTTCACTTTTTCGCTTTCGCTTTTTGGGTTTCTTCCTTCTCGCTTGGTTTGGCTCTTCCATCTCAGCTGCAGTCCTCGCCTGCCTGACACTCTCCATGTGAGCTGCTGAGCTGATGAGCGGCTCCGAAAACATGCGCGCATCACCGCGGGTGTGATAGAGGCAGGCGGCTCAAGTCGTGGAACATTAATGCCTGGGACGCAGACGAGCCAGTCTCAAAAGTTGTCAGTCTCTTGTTGTTGTTTTTGCTCGCTGCTTGCTGCCTGTCGCTTCCATTATCTCGCTCTCTTGCACTTGCTTGTTGTTGTTAGAGTGTGTGACTTTGCGCTCTTTCTCTCGGCGGATCTCAGACGCGTGGAAGAAAAGCAACAACAACTGCTGCCTACTGCCTGCCTGTGAACGTAGACAGAGAAAATCTGGAAGCATCTGCTTCGTTTTGTTTGCAAGACAACCAAACAAGGTGAGGCATGCTGCAGATCCGGTGGTAGATCATCCCGCCTCAGCTGGAGCAAATGTGTGTGGCGTCATCTTCCACCAGCGAGGCGAACAGGGCGGGTTGACACCACCACCTTACTGAACGAAAGTGACACATTCGTTTGTAGTCTTTGTAATAGGAAACTACTGTAGACAACAGCAGTGCTTGGATTTTCAGTGACGATTTGGAAACTGTAGATAGATAGATGGATAGATAGATAGATAGATAGATAGATCCACTTTATTATTAGCGAATTAATACTTTACAAAACAAACGTCCCTGCCAAAAAGAGAGCTACATTTTTCGCTAATGCGAGCGGAATACATATCTGAATCACTGCGTTATCGGCCGCCGCAGTCTAATACATCCTTAGGATTTGAAAATGCACACTCGCGCATGTGCCGCCTCTCACGTGTCAAACGGAAACCAGCGGCAAAGATCAAATCTTCCAGGTAGAAACAAACAACCAGCCTTCAAGACAGACCGAGGGCCAAACAACAACAGCAACCATCGAGGGCTCGCACCAGACTGCTTCTGCTTTTTGTGCAGGTCACACTTGTGGTTTGGCTTGACTGTAGCTCTTCAGTCCTGTACCACGCATGCATACCGTAGGGAGTTACAAGCACTCGTGCTGGCGTGAACAGAGTAGGACGTTAAAGCGCGTGTGCGGCGGCGGCGTCCCACGGTCGGTGCCACAGTTGGCCATCTCAGTTTATTTCTTCCCCGCATAACAAACCAGCTTCATACTGTAAGCGTTCACTGTCGACACGAACCAAACAGCGTTTGTATCGAAAAAGCAAGTGGCTCCTCCTTCACTTTCTTTTGTCTTCACACTTTCAAAAAGAAAAGAAATTTGCAGGAATCGTAAAAAGATTTTGAGGAGCATAAACAGAGCCGAGAGAGCATAGGTTGGGTGGGATTATCGTCCGGTCTCGTGTCCCACTAGGGCTTCCTCGGACTTTTCGAGGCAAAAAGAATGGAACGTTTTGTTTTTGTTTTGCGCCGCCCACTTGCTGCGGATCTCAGATCGCTGCCATTGCGATGCAAGAGTAGAGCAGCCCGGTCGCCGCACGCACACAGGCGCCTTTAGCAAGCGAGCGGCGCGCTTCTTGCGAGTCGAGTCGGCTGGCTGACTTGCTAACACAACAACGATGAGCTTTCTCGCGGTGTCGGAAATGCTAGAACGCAGACACTGCTACGTGGCTTGTCCGGCGGAGATTGAAGGTGTCCTTTTCTCCAGTCCAGAGCTCTGGTCATTTGGCTGTGGGCTTGTCGTCCAGTCAATCAGTTGGGATAAAGCGACAAGCCCACACCAGGAAGCCGAAAGCAACAAACGTCGCTCGTAGACAGGCAATACGTTTTTATTCATCTACAGTGTGTACTGCACAGTGATTTTTTGGCCAGTCCTTCAGCACCATCCAGAACGAGCACTTTAGCGCGCTCAACACTACAAGCAACGAAATATTGCATCGGTGCCTTCTCGCCGCCATTCATTTGGTTTTCTTTTTTCATCCACTTGTGCTTTTTGTGATTTTGTGGTGTTCAAAAAATGTCAAAGTGTTGGACATGCCGCATCACACGCGCATTTACAGTACGGACGAGCTTCCACAGAATGAACTGGTGACGCCGCGTATCAACACGTCGCCACCTCCATTGCATTGTCAAAGCCAGCCAACTCAACTCAGCAAGTTCAGCCTCTCGCCCGTTCTCGATTTAGCATTTTCTGTTGTGGGAACCATTACAATTGCTCTGAGTTGTATGTGGGGCATGCTGCAACAGAAGAAAAGAAAATGTCTGTATGGAGGTGTTTGCCACAATAGTGAGATCCTACACTGCTTTTGTAACAACATTTTTGGTCGCGTTTTATACCAGAAACCTGTTGGGTTTCCTGATAATTAGCCTGCATGCGCATACAGTGGGATCCTGCTCTCTCTGGTGCTCATAATCATCGCCGCTGTTGATGAACCTCGGAAACGAAAATGGGTGCGGCTGTATCTCCGTGGCGAATGAAGGACACGCCGCTTCTTGGTTACGGCGAGTGTGTAAACCTGGCGGTGAAGGCGGCGCTGCACGTTCGTTTCCAATCGATCTGGGATTCTTCACCTGCTGTTTTACATCTGCAATTCAAATCCTGCTGCGAGTGTTATTGTCTGGATCTCGCGTGGCGCAGCAGCAGAGGTTGGTTTCGTCAACGCATTTTCGTCATCACTTTCTTGCTTTCTTAGACTTTGTTACTCGGAGCAGGAGGCTCGAGTTGTAAATGCGAGCCTACCTATTGCTTGAGACTTTCCTCGTGAGACTGTGCACATATTTACTGACTGAAAATGGGTGTGTGCAAGCGTCAAAAAGATGTGTGGCTTTTGCCGGGGGGGGATAAAAATGCACCTTACTGGTTGGCGTGATAGCTTCTGGTTGACCAGACTCTCTTCCAGGTATTCACAGGCGGCGCTGTATTATGCACGCTCGTCGCGCTGATAAGCCCGGACATGGAGCCAAGCCAGAGCTCGGAAATAGCTCAAGACCAACGAACGTTTGCTCTTTATACAACAAGGATCTCGCGGCGACGATCACACGTAAAGCTACCAGCGGTTTGTAAAAAAAGTATTTTGGCACAAGTCCTTTTTGTATGAAGATCTCTTGTAAATCGATACTATTGTGTTTATATCGCCTCTGAAAGCATAATCACCAGCGAACGGAGCAGTCACATTTTTGTATCGGCGTGTCAAGCGTGCGAAACCTTAGTGCGGGCGTAAATCAAGTGAGCTGTGGAAACCGCCCCGGCTCTGCGCGCGATCCGATATACGCGCTCGCGGATGACGCGCTCTGTCTCTGTGCGGCGCTGGCTTGGCTGCAACGCGTGCACGCGGCGGGCCTGCCAACTGGTCGCGGCTGACTGTCAAATGGCTGGACTGAAGTGCCAACAGCGTGTGGCGCCGCTTTGCTTGGTCTCTCGTCCGGGTGTTCGTTCGGTGCGCGCTCGATCACAGGTAACGCAGTCTCTTGATGGCGGAAAAGCAACACGCCATCCGCGCGGCCCAGAGTGAGCCATCGATATGGTCGACGCGCGGTGGTACACCAGCCACTTCAACCTTTGCGCTGAGCCAGCACTTGCTTGTTTTGTTTTGTTTGTGCGCTTCCAAGGAAGCACACAGGTGTCTGTGGGTGTCGGGGTCATTAAACTTACAAGTGTGCGCGCGCACAAATCGCTGATCAGAAATGGATGGAGACGCTGAACGAGAGAGAAAACTGTGGGTAAGAATGCAAGTGGTTGTATATTGTACATTGACAAGAGATTCCATGTCGACTCACCCAAAGCCGTCTCGAATCTCTCCGTTTTCGTCGCACCAGCAGCGCTGTTGTGTGTTACTTATGTATGTTCTTTTTTCTAGTTCTATGTCTTCGTTCAGCCAACAAGCAAGCACCTCATGAGCCTTCAAACCCCGCCTTTCGATTTAAAAAAAGGTTTGGTTCACTTGACGCTTGAGCGTTGCGAGAGCGCTCGCATGGAGACGAAAAACCGAAGAAGTCAAGCGCGGTAGGTCTCTTCAATAGCGCTGGCCTTCCATAGAATGAAAACGAAGTCACCAGAAAAATTTGATTTACAGCTACAGCTAGAACGGCAACTCTCTTTGCAATGTATTCAGCAGAAAGAGAGCGGTTCCGAATTTCAAATTTGTTGATGGCGCTTGGTACTGGAAGATACTGTACGCCGTTGTACATTTTCCAGTCACAGCGTCGGAAGAGAAACCCCAGCATTACCGTAAAGCACGTCGCTTCCTGGCTCATGGCGCTGATGTTGTTCGCACAGCCCTCATCATCAGGTAGAGCTACAGTTTCCTCTGTACAGTAAGTACAGTGTTCCCTGTTGGTCAATAAATAACGGATATTCGTTTGCAGGGATCATCGGGATCGAGGGAATGTGTAACAACTGGTTCACAATCCACCAGGCATCAGTGTTGACACCTATCCAAACATATGCAGCAGTCGTCGCCTCCTGCGACCTTCAGCAATACAAAGTGCATGGACTTGCGCAATGCACACAAGTAATGCAAATATGCCCATTTGTGTGCATGTACCCGCAAGTACGCACGTGGGTTGCTCGCTCGATCCGTTGCAGGTCCATTGTGACTCCTGTGGATTTTCGTCGCTCGCCCATGTTGAAGTCCAAAAAGTCCGTCCTCCTTCTCTCCTCCAGATCATTAGCATTAACGGACGCGTGACTGACTGAGACTGCCTGAATGACCGAGTGAGTGCGGGTTCATGACTTCACGACCACTACCACCACACACGGTCTCTTCTTTATTTTTCTCCACAAACCACTACAAAGCAAAACGTTTAGAGCGAGTGAGTGGGGAGATTTCCCCGCTCGGCAGCGTTTGGCGCAGGGGGAGAGGGGAGTGATAATCCTCTCCGTCCGCTTCTCTTGTTTCTCGTGGCTGACGGTGCTCCTTTTTTTTCTCCTCTCCAGCCAACTCTGCAATCGCGCCGCCTGTGACTTCAACACTTGCACGAGACAGGCCAGTGCCGCTCTGCTCTGCTTTGCTTTGCTCTATTCTTATTCCCACAAGCCACAAAGCTCAAGCGCTCCATAGTGAGATAACTAACTGACCGGGTTTGGACGACCAGGTCTTCTAAACATCCCGTGAGCCGAGATATAAGAACACGAAAGACTAGCAACAGTATGTATTAGATCATGTGGGTGTGTGCTTCCTGAGAGTTCTGAACGCTGAGACCTGTGTGGATATATCACAGGTTAGCGAGTTGCTCATGTTGCATGTCGTGTGCGATATCTGTGTGCCATTGCTCCCCAACAGAAGAGCCCCAATATCGAACGAGCCAAGCAAGAGCTCAACAACGGGCTTTCTACTGCCGCTTTCCAAGTTCAGAAATCCCCACGCGCGTACGTACAGTGGCATTGCCAATCAGAGAGAGAGGAGCTGTCAACAGTGGACCCAACTCGCGTGCGTCAGTCGAACGAACGAGAGTCCCGAGAGCTGTATACAACCACTGCTCCCACTTGCCGCTTGACGGTTCTTGCTGACTCGGAAGACCTCCCAACGGCTCACGGCTTCTGTTTGCGCGTGTGCGCCGTTTTTGCCGTTTGCTCTTGACTAAAAGGCAACGACAGAGCAGAGAGAAGAGAGCTTAGAGAAGAAAATGCGCGCACATTGTGCAATTGTGGACCGTGAACTTGTCACGGCCAGCGTCACCACCTTGCTTCATCTGATCCTGGGAGGGAAAGTGCATGGAAGGCGTCGTGTGTTGGAATGGATCCCACGCTACATATACGATTCGGCTTGTATGTAACCCACACGCTCGAGCGAGTGGCTTGGCGGATGGACAGATCGAGGCGAAAATGGAGCGAGGAGAACGAAGCCCAACTGAAGAGATCAGTTTCACAGTTTAAAAGTTCATCCATCTCTGTGCGAATGGCTCGGAGTTGTCGGATCCAAATCATGAGCCATAGCAGTGAAGACACCAAGCAAGCAATCAAGGCTTGCACTTATTCATCACCTCACATAACACAAATAATGAATGCAACTTGAGCAGGTGCATCTGCCAGTGCTTTCTGGGCTCGAAATCGAAGCTTTCGGGGGGTTGATTCTGATACAAAAATCCCAACGAACCATCGATGAACAGATCTCAATGCAACGCAGTTGATTTTGCTGGCAGCTAGTGTGTTGCCTGTGTCTGTGATCTGATCACACAGAAAGAAACTGCAACAAAATCAAGAATGTGGGCGAATAATAACCGATCCATCACAGAGAATGGCTACGCTCGCAGCCTCAACCAGCGCGATGTGTTATCAGGTGGAACGAGGCATGAAAGAACTCTACTGTCAAGCATATCGCCATCAAGAAAGCGGCAGGCGATCCTTCAAAATGCTGTGAAATGAAGCTCAGCATAAAACGGGTGTTGATACTGTTTCGTAAGGTTCAAGGTTGCTGGCCAGACTGCAAAGATTGCAAGAGTGAGTCCCATACACATTTATTTTGTCTGTTGCATGGCGCGATCTTTCGCGACTGTGATGAGATCCATCTGTGAGGGAAAAGTGGCTACTCTGTGGAGGCGGCGCTGATCATGACGCGTGGCGCTTATTCATCATCGATCTTGTGCTGTATGTGAGAATACAAAACTAAAGCAAACTGGTGCACGCAAACCAACCAAGCAACTGTTTCTTTGGCATCCACGATTTGTTATCCTCTGAGGAATCTTGATGGCGAATTCAAGACAATCTTGGTCGATAAATACTTCTTGATACACTGAGTTTGCTTCTTGGTGCATAGAGTGGTGTCCAAATGACGGAAATCAGCAAAGTGATCATAGATTGCCTTGGTAAAAATCGCCAGGGACAAGAGCACTCGCACTGGGTATGCGCTCAAGAATTCGAGCAAGGACTTCCTGTGCTGTCACCACCTGTCACTCCAGGCTAGCAACAGGCTAATCCACAAAATTAAACGTTGGTGAAAGCTAACATTACACAACTACTACGTATTCAAAAGCTAATGAAACGTTTGTTCGAGGTGCATCCCCATTTTAGTAATTAATCAAACGTTTTATATATTTAAGCATTTGTCATTCAAGAAATACGGATTTGGTATCTCTAATTTTAAATATTATTCGTTATTTACAGTAAAAGTAGTCAATGTAACGACGTGTGTTTTATAGGCGCGCAACGTCCGTAAATTTAATATTACATAAATGTAAGCAATTATGGACACTTGTGTCCGTAAATTAGCATGTTGAGTGCCATCTGACGGAGGACCATCTGACGGAGGACCCTCCCGAGATCGCATCGCCTGAGTGTCGAAACGCTGCCATTTTTACACAAGATGGAGCTGAGATCTCCATCAATTCCCCAACCACACGCCCATGCTATGAT
>JAASFU010000486.1:0-21707 GCA_023333955.1 Globisporangium paroecandrum | reverse complement strand
TGCTCGCGTTTTTTGTCCACTTGTTGACGAGTTTACGCGCAGCGTCACGACCGAGCCCATTCGCAAAGAAGCGCCGCACTGACTCATCGATACCAAAGCTTTGGTAGTGCTGAACAACTGCATGCTTGAAGTCGTACTTGTACTGAGATCGCACGTGCTTCTTGGGTAACGCGTGTTTTCCCTTGATGCTGGCGCGGCCTTGAGAGCGAGTCATTCCGATGCGCTTTGTGGTGTGGCGACGACAATCTCAAAATCAATCAAATTAATGACAGGTCACAAATCGGTATAAAACAAATTTGTAATTTTCGGAAACAACGAAATGCCCTCAAAATCACTCAAATAAAGGAGCGCCGCTTTTGAGCTATCACCGCCAATGAGAAATACAATAGAGTATATCACTCCACTGTGTCTACACACCATTGGCTGCTAAGGGGT
This sequence comes from Globisporangium paroecandrum, assembly GCA_023333955.1. Lineage (NCBI taxonomy): Eukaryota > Oomycota > Peronosporomycetes > Pythiales > Pythiaceae > Globisporangium > Globisporangium paroecandrum. The sequence continues at coordinate 21,272 of JAASFU010000486.1, read as the reverse complement.
GCAATGCGCAGTTGTACCAGGTGACAAACAAGCACCAACACACAGATCAATGCCAGCAGCACGTAGTATGTGTGCTGGGTTGGGGGAGCCGTTGCTGCACCGAGAGCAGCTCGCTCATCCACTACCCGCGTGGACGCACACGACGGCGCGCGCGCTTGCTCTTTCATGATTTGATGAACATTGGAAGGGCTACTGGGTGTTTTGTTTTTTCATTCAGTAATACCTCGTCCTACGTCGCTCGCACAAGAGCATAACTGCGTGCAGAAACCCCACGCCGATCTGCGTATTAACTTGTTCATTTTCATCTGAGTACTCTGTGTCATATGGAATACGGTAGTCAAAGGTTATAAACTTTGACTACAAAATAGGGGAGAGAAATCACTTTTGGATTATGAAAATGATGCGAACTCTGCCTTCGCAGATTTCTTCGGATCCTTTGGAACCTTGTTTCGAGTTTGACTGATCCTCCAAGCTCTCTCACTCAGTCGAGAATTGGATCTGAACTCGCAGCTTCTCGCCAAGAGCGATCTGCACGCTGTTCTCGATGGGGACAATTGCTGACGCCATAGCTGCTGACTTCTTAGATGGAGATCTTCCTGGTGAACCTGGTGCTGCTGCTGTAGCTAAGAACACCGGAAGAGAGAGTTTACTGTGGAACTTGTGCAGCAGATCCATAAGTTGCTCAAAGTTCTCACGCTCCTGCATCGTGGAGTGAAACATCAGGTAGTCCCCCACGGTAGCCGCTTCTTCAGTTGCAGGTAGCTCGTTATTTGCAGACGCTTTCGAAGGCGATCTCAATGGCGAACTGGTGTTGCGACTATCTGCAGCAATATGCCTCGTCGGTGATGACACTGGTGCAGCGTGCGTTGCAGACTTGGTTGGGGATTCCGGACCTGGGGGGAGCAATTCCTGGATGAACCGAAGGAACTCGGTATAGTTGATCTTTGTCGGTGAGCTGCTCGGTGAGACCGCGAGGAAGAGCGTGAGGACCTTGATCGCCTGCTCCACCGAGAGCTTCAGTGGACTCGCTTTCCCTCGGAGTACGTGTAGGAATTCTACAACGCGCACACAACGAGAGTTGGTTATAAGCGTCTCGTCTGGTTGATAACACTGTCATCGAGACAAAGAACGTTATACTGACAGACAAAGTACCTCGCTCGGAGATCTCGCCACCCTTGACCTTGTGCAGCTTGACGTCGTATTTCTCAAACCGGCCTTTGAGAAACGCACTCCACTCGGCTCTTGAGGACCGTAAAGACGGCAGCACACCTAGAAGAAATCGCTTGAGCTTGCGTCGCTCGCGTGAGTGCTGCGGGTTCTGACCGTAGCGCCTAGATAGCGGCAAAGGAGAAAGTCTGTAAGCCACGATGCGAGGCATTAGGAGACAACGTACTATATCTTCAAGCGTACTGAAGGAAGCTCGTGTAGTTGATGAGCCCTCCGCTCGTGCGTGGGAACCGCGAGAGGATCGAGCTGAGCACCGTAGGAGAAACTTTCACATCGCATTTCTTGAGAATGCGCTCGAAATCTGACAGCAGAGACAGAGAGAGAACCACACAAACAGTGAGCACAATTTGTGATATAGTTGAACCAGAAGGCTTAAACTCTACCTTGTTCACGAAGAAAGCCAGATTTTCTCCGGTCGGTCTCCTCGGCGTGCTCGAGAAATTGCTCAGCACCAGTGAACAAAGTCCGAGGCGTGTCGTATATCCCAGAACCGTTATTGTTGTTGTCACCACTTGGAGCCTGCAACTGTTGACGTAGAAACGTCTGCACCCGTTTCTCCGCAGCGAGAAAGTCTGCTCCGAGGTTCGACTGTGTGCTGTTGCTGTTGTTTTCAGCCTTCATTGGCGACCCATTGTATCCAGCGACACCCGTGTCACTGTCCGAGCGATCGGTACCGCTGTCGGAAGAGAGAGAGACATCGCTGTCCAGGTTGCAGATCGCACCCATCTGCTCATAGTCGATACGATAGCGTCTTCCAGACTTGTTTGTCTTCTTCTTATCTCCAGAGTCATGCTGCTGCTGCTGCTGCTGCTGTTGATCAACACCGTCTTTCTCACCCCCTCGCATGCGAATGTTTATGAGCAAGAACTCGGTCTCTGCCTGCGTCAGTGGCGACTTTAAGCGCGGCAGGAACTGCTCAGCGAACACGCGCTCGTCCAGGTACCCTTCGCCGTCCCCGTCCAAGTTAAAGAGCGTGTCCTGGACGCCAAGAAAGCCGTCGGATTTCGCACCGTAGACGCCGCGGAGCAGCTTCTTGCGGATGCTCTGGGCCATCAGCCGCTGGGCTTCGAGGCGCTGGTCGACGCGGATCCGGGGTTGGTGTTCAGGGGGCCGATGCCGTCTCTTCTGTGGGCTTGCCGGCCCTGCCATTCGTTTGCGCGGAGATCGCTGCTTTGCGTGCTCGTTTCCTGTTGATGGTGTTCGCTCATGTTTCCCACAGCGACTGAGCGTTTTGCAGAACGCCACATAGTCGAATCGGCCCTTGCTCGTGAGGAAATGGTCAACAAGCAGATCGAAGTCTCTAGTTGGTGGCAAGCACATCACAGATTCCAATGCAAAACGCCCATCAGCATCAACCAAAAGCCTGACTCGAAAGCTTCTGCTCAGGTCATTCGTACATGCGTTTCCGGTGCTTGGACGACATCACCTCGCTCAGAATCCTATACACTACATCACTACACAATAGGAAACAAACGAGACATTATAACGCGTGTGTGTCATCTCCACAGACCAAGACGCCATACGATTCATGAAGACGAAGGACGACTTGGCTAGCCACATGCTAATAGACAGACAGACACACAAACTCACTCAATCGCTGCGATCGCGCCTCTGTTCCTGCGATCCGCCTTCTGAAAGCGCTGGAGCAGGCTGTCCACCGCCGCCGATGAAGAAGAGTCGCTGCTGCCTCCGAGAGCGCCATAGAATCGCTGCAGCTCGGGGTCAAGCTCGTTCTTCTGACTTGGTGATCCCTTCATTTGTACTGACAGGAGAAGGCAAAACCGATCTCTGTGTGGATGGGAAAGAGACGCTAACTATATCATCACAAACGCAATTGTTTCAAAAGCCCCCAACCAACAGCTAGCTGTAAGCTAATGCTATTTAAGAAACAGCACAAGCAAAACACAACCGACATGTTGGTTGCGAGTTTCAGTTTGGAAAACGAAGTCGAACGCTGCCGACGAATCACAACACCTCGCCTGTTGGAATGTGAATCGACGACAAGAGGTAAGGCATACCTATTAATTTGGAACAATGAACGCAGACAGCGGTACAACAGGTATGGCGTGAACAGCGAGCTGGAACCATTCCTTGTGAACCCCAATGAAGCCAAGGAGCATGAACCCACAAAGCTTAACCATTCTGGAATAAACCACCTGAAGCACAAGTCGACTACCTTGAGTTGTGAAACTAACATCGCCGATTCGCAAAGCCTCATTGTGATTGCATTGAACTGCTTTGCTTCTGCTATTCCCGCCAGAGGCCGTTCTGCCACTTCGGCATCACAAACGCGCGCGTTTCTGACTGTTTCTTTGGCACGAAGATGTTCGCGATGGGCACGGCTCGAGCGTTCGCAGAAGTGATGATTCGCAGAGTCCATGGGTGGAAATCCATTTCCACAAGCCTCGAGTCTGAATTTATAAGTGTTGTTCTTGTTCGTGTGAGAAGAGACGCTAAGGAGTAAATGGCATCGGACGAGGCAACTGGCGCAACAGCAAGCGAGCTCTCGTTCAGCAAGAAGCTTATGGATACTTTTTGTATACATAATCGTGCCTCGATTAGTAAACCATGGGTCGTGACGAGCCGTCCGTGGCTCCACTTATGCCACACACCAAAGCGTGATGTGTGTAAGTGGCGTCCATCCCCTTTCGTCCTTTCGAGAGAGTCGTCTCTGGTTGAACAAGCCGAGCCATCCGTAGGCAAGCGGTATTGGACGACTCGCAGTGCTTTACCAGCGATCGCTGATCCAATGGCACTCGCAATTAAGAACTCAAGAGGCCACACTCACATACACACGCGAGGACTCTTCCTGCACCATGGGCGAGCAGAGCGGTCCACAGCTGGTGCGTCATGCGCCACCAGTAGCTGCACCGTCACCAGTGCCAGACGACAATACTGCGGCCCACGGGAGCTTCCACGAGCTCAAGACGCCGCGCGACTCGGCGCAGCGCAAGTCGGTCGTCGCCTTTGAAGATCTTCATGAGCCCAACAACGCCGTGCAGGCAAGCCCGCTGGACACAGCCAACTGGCTGTCGTTCACGACGATCTGGTGGATCCAGCCGCTGCTCTGGCGCGGGTTCAAGACCCCGCTGCAGGAGCACAGCGTCTACGAGCTGCCCAAGGTCGACCAGTCCCAGGCGCTGCAGGCGCGCTTCGAGGCCGCATGGACGCACGAGCACGAACGCGCGGCCCACGCAAATGCTAGCAATGCTACTCGTGGCAACAGCAAGATCCCAGTGAAGCCGCGCTTCCACGTCGCGCTCTGGAATGCGACCAAGAGCACCATGTCGCTCGCGATCTGCCTGCACTTGCTCAGCGCGACGTTCACGGTTTTCCAGCCGATGCTCATCAAATCGATCCTCCAGTATCTCGACGACAAGGAGAATGTCTTCGGCATCTCTTCCGGGTACGGGCTCGCGCTCGTGCTCGGCTCGATCAGTCTCTGTGGCGCCGTGGCGATCAACTCGGGCATGTTCCTCACCGCACGCGCCGGCTGCAACGCGCGCATGATCGTGATCAACAGCGTGTACCAGAAAATCCTGCGGCTCTCCGCCACGGCGCGGCGCACGATGAACTCGGGCGAGATCGTGACGCTCGCGAGCGTAGACAGCGAGCGGTTACTCGAGGCGTACAGCATCGGGCTCTGGAGCATCATCTCGCCCATTATGCTCGCGATCGTGTGCGTGCTCATTGGCACCCAGATGGGCGTGTACGTCGGTCTTGCCGGCGCCGGGACGATCATACTCATCATCTACTTGGCGTTCACGACGTCCCGTCAAGTAGGCATCTACAGACGGCAGATCGCTAGCGTGAGCGCCGAGCGCGTCAAAGTGACCAACGAGGTGCTCCAGGGCATCCGCGTGATCAAGTTCTACGGGTGGGAGGACTCGATCAGCGACAAGATCCGCAGTGTGCGCGACCATGAGATCGCGCTCATGCGCAAGTACAACTACCTGCGGCTCTACAACGCCGTGCTCATGTTCCTCGCGCCGTCGTTCCTCAACGCGGTCTGCTTCTTCACGTACATCTTGATACTGGGCAAAGAACTCGACGTCGCGACAGCGTTCGTGATCCTCGCGCTCTCCAACGCTTGCAAGATGCCATTCAGCATCTTTGCGAACGCGACCGTGTACGTCTCTGAGGCTGCGGCGTCCACCCAGCGTATCTCGGATTTTCTCATCGCCGACGAAGTGGACGAGAAGCCACAGGACAGTGGGAAGAAAGGGTCTCTAGGCCACCAACAGCAGCGCATTGCGCTCCAGAATGCCGACTTCCAGTGGCTTCACGAGGCCTCGGAGCCTAACTTGTCGGACATCAATCTCACGATCGCGCCCGGCTCGCTGACTGTCATCGTCGGCACTGTCGGCAGCGGCAAGTCGAGCCTCATGAACGCGGTCCTGGGCGAGATGCTGCAGACCAAGGGCGACCGCGACGTGCTTGGTGAATTTGCGTACTCTAGCCAGCAGCCGTGGATCCAGAACCAGACGCTCCGCGAGAACATCCTCTTTGGTGAGCGCTTTGACCGCGAGCACTACGAGAGCGTCGTCGCCGCGTGTCAGCTGGTGCCAGACTTTGAGATGCTCGAGCAGGGCGACGCGACCGAGATCGGCGAGCGCGGTATCAACCTGAGCGGTGGCCAGAAGGCGCGCGTGAGCATCGCGCGAGCCATGTACCGCGTGCGCAAGTGCGACTTCCTCGTGCTTGACGACCCACTCAGTGCGCTCGACGTGCACGTAGCCAACTCGGTGTTTGCCGACGGACTGAATGGGCTCGCGAAGGATAAGACGCGCCTGCTGGTGCTCAACTCGCACTATCACTTCCTGCAGTACGCCGACCGTATCCTCGTTATGGCCGGTGGGCGAATCATCGGTGACGGCATGTTACAGACGCTGCGTGACGAATTCCCGTTCCTGGCGCAATCGCCACGCAAGGCCAAGAGCGGATCAATTGACGACGCTGACGACGAGTTCTTTGCGAACATTGATGGCAGTGATGACGAGACCGCAGCCACTGATGGCGCATCTGACGACAAAACTCGCGCGAAGAAAGCGGTGGCTGCCGGTTCGCGCCTCGACGCTGCGTCTGGAGACAATAGCAAAGACTCTGGCAAGCCACCACAGCAGAAGAAGCTCATTGTCGAAGAGGACCGACTCGTCGGGTCGGTCAACTGGAAGACGTACGTCAAGTACCTCGACTGCTGCGGCTGGAACGGCTACTTTGTGGGTGTGACGATCCTGCTGCTCTTCACGCTCGCGCAGGTCGCGCTCTTCTTGTGCGACTGGTTCTTGAGCAAATGGTCGAACGACAAGGTCGGTAGTATGAGCCAGGAAACCGCGCTCGGCGTGTACATCGCGCTCGTGGCGTTCGCCTCGGCGCTCGTGCTCGCGCGTTGTGTGTTCTACACAGAGATGTGCATGCGCTGCTCGGCGAACCTGCACTTCAAGTACATGTGGAAAGTGCTCTGCGCGCCGGTGACGACGTTCTTTGACGTCACGCCCGTCGGCCGTGTGCTCAACCGGTTCTCACGCGACCTCGACCAAGTGGACAACCCGCTGCCGTACTTCAGCATGTGGATGCTACTCTACCTGTTCCAGATCGCGTCGGCGTTCCTCGTGTGCGCGGCCACGAACCCGTACGTGCTGATCCTGTACCTGCCACTGGGCTTTGTGTTCGTGTTCGTCACGCGCGTGTACCAGGCGTCAGCGCGCGAGCTCAAGCGCTTGGACGGCATCACGCGCTCGCCGTTCCTCAACTTGGTCTCGGAGACGATCCACGGCATCGAGACGATCCGCTCGTACAAGATGACGGAGTTTTTCTCCAAGAAGTGCGAGCAGCTGCTCAACCACAACGCCAAGTTCTTCTTCGCGTTCCAGTCGTCCTCGCGCTGGTTCGCGATGCGCACGGACTGGCTCGTGTCATCGATCATCACGTGCGTCGCGTTGCTCGCCGTTGCTACGAAGGAGAGTCTGGGAGCGGCGGTCGCGGGTCTGGGACTGACCTACGCGGCGCAGCTCACGTCTTCCTTCCAGCGCATGACGACGCTCGTGACCATGACGGAGAACATCATGACGTGCTTTGAGCGCATCGCGCACTACGAGTCGCTCGACGCCGAAGGCCACACCCGCGCGTCGACCAACAGCGAACTGCTGGCAAAGGAGTGGCCGCGCTCCGGTGCTGTCGTATTTGAGAACGTGACGATGCGCTACCGCGAGGACCTCGAGCTCGTACTCAAGAGCGTCTCGTTCTCGATTGCCAGTGGCGAGAAAGTCGGCGTCTGCGGGCGCACGGGCTCGGGCAAGAGCAGCCTCATGAGCGTGCTCTTCCGCGTCGTTGAGTGTACATCCGGCCGTGTCGTGATTGACGGTGTCGACATTGCGACCATCACGGTGCACCAGCTGCGCGCCAAGCTCACGATCATCCCGCAGGACCCGATGCTCTTCAGTGGCTCGCTGCGCATGAACCTCGACCCTTTCGCGGAGAAGAGTGACGTCGAGCTCTGGCAGGTGCTCCGCAAAGTGCACTTGCACGACACGGTGAGCGCCTGGGGCAAAGGTCTCGACTACGAAGTGGCCGAGAAAGGCGACAACCTGTCGGTGGGGCAGCGCCAGCTGCTCTGTATCGCGCGCGCGCTGATCCGCGAGAGCAAAGTGATCGTGATGGACGAAGCGACCGCGAACGTGGACCAGGAGTCGGACAAACTCATCCAGCTGACCGTCAAGGAGAGCTTTGGCGGTGGCGACAAGACTGTGTTCTGCATCGCGCACCGCATCGAGACGATTTTGGACAGCGACAAGATCCTCGTGCTCGACGGCGGCGAGGTGCGCGAGTTCGACACGCCCGTGGCGCTGCTCAGCCGGCGAGACGGCATCTTCCAGTCGCTCGTCGAGTCCAGCAAGGCCGTCAGCAAGCTACAAGAGTAAGAAGAGAGCAGAGGGATTTCGATATCTGACGAGGAAATGTAATTAATAGAGGTGACGATGACTCGCCTACAATGGGAGCTCGATCGCAGTGGCTCAAGACGCACAGTTGAGATGTCCTGTCGCTCCCATGAGAAGCGATGCTAACGCTCTTTCCCCCCACACCACTCACACCAACCGCTTCATTTTTGAAAGAGCAGAGCAACGCGCACACCTCTCTGTACATCCACACAAGCAAGCTGTAGTAAGAGATCCCAGTGAACGATGCCACAAGTTGACGGTGATCCAGGAGAGATCCTCTTGCGAGACGTCTTGCGCAGGAACGGCGAGGAGCAGCTCTTCTACATCGTACTGGAGCTCGCGATGAACACTGACGAGGAACGGCCGCTAGTTTTCGAGTGGAAGTCCGTCAGCGAGTTTACGCAGGCGATCGCGCTTGCCAACGCGACTCAGAATCAAAACCAAGCGAGCAAACCTGGCGCGATCGACGCTACTGTGCCTACACCTCCGTTCCCGATGCCTACCCCACTGACGGTTGAAGCATTCAAGCACTCGCTGCTCAAGTACGCGAGCACGGGAGGAGCCGAGCCGCTGGGATCGTCGTGCTTGTTGTGCGCCAACAATGAGTACCGCCGCAGTCTCATGGGACTTGAGCTCTTGAGGACGCATCCGTGGATGAACCACGTCATCGCGGTCGGAGAAGCCGCTGGTCTGAACGTGCTGCCCATTGCGAACGTCTACGAGTCAAAGCCCCACACGCAGATCCTGGTCTTCGCGACTCCTCCGGTAGCGAACAGCCCCTGGCGAGAATAGGTCAAGCATGTGAATGTGTTTTCCGCACATTTGGTAGCGCAGTTAAGCCTCCAGTAGCTAAACGACGGCCGTTAGTCATACGTGGACCCTTTGTTTATTTGTTGTCAGTCTGGAGGGGCTCCACGAACAGATGCGGTTCCATTTCTGCGCCAAGGAAGAAGTTAGCAGACTGGATTGGTATCAACCGCATCAGTGCGGATGTGAGATCACACATCCTACCCCGAGCCAAACAGACACTCTGTTCAATGTCCATGTGCGCTTTTGTGTTTCATGGATACCTCGTGTAATTGAGTTGGCGCGCTATACTCGCTCCTTACCACACTTCGCCAAACTATCCAATTGGCACCCCATCCCACGCATTCAGTTGAAGAAAATGTTGGGGGCCGTCTTGTATTTGAATCTTGTCCACTTCTTTCGCGTGGTCATTTTTTATCTTACGTTTTGATTGAATCCTGGGCCGATAGAAGAAGAAGCCAGCTCTCACCTGCTTCACTTCCGAGAAAGAGAACCAGCTAGTCCCTACACTGATTGCACCGCGACCTTCTGACCCAGTGGCCGATGCTGATTTTCTGGAAGCTACATCTGATAACAAAAATTGACAGTTTTGAGACAGAGGAAACCCACAAACCTCTTTTTTTGCGTGGTGTCCTCCATGTCCATCATTCGACCCCTGGTTTTGATGGTTTTCTCTCCCGTACAGGACCTGCACACCACCTTTCAACACCCTCAACATCCTCGCCATTTCCGAAAAAGGAGAGAAACCCACAAGCCATCAAAACCGAAACGAGCGATCAAGGAATCAATACTCGTGATTATGGCGCTAATGGAGAGAGGCGACGAAAAGAAGCAAATCCTGCTGCGGGACGCCTTGCGTAGCAACGGCGAGGGGTAGCTCTTCGATACCACCATGGAACTCGCGATGGGCATCAATAGAGAAATCCCGCTGATCCGTTGACCGACGAAGCGTTCAAACTCGCGTTGCTTGAGCATGTGAAATGTTCGTCAGTCGAGCCGCTTGGAACAATGTGCCTGCCGTGTTGGTCGGATGAGTTGGGTGGCAGCGTCTATAACCTTGCGTCGTTGAAGTACCACCCGTAGACCCAACGGATCATCTCTTCAGCAGCAGACACTCGAATTGTGCCCATCGCGAATATCTGTACTGGAGGGACAGACTGACATACTGCGGTTTGCGATGCCGTCGGATCACGATCTCTGGCATGTAGCCCAACTTGCAGCTACACAGGTCGTCATCGCGAGGTGCTTTGGATATACCAAGAGCGCTGTGGCAGTCGCGAGTTGTGAGTCGCGAGTGAATGAGTGAGAATCGTGAGCCGTCGCGGATGCGTTTTGTTTGTGTCGGTAGCGTTGTCATTTCGTGTTCGTGGCTAAGGCTCAAGTTCGTCGGCAAAATAGCCGGTTGTAGCTTACTTTTCATACTTAATTTGCAGTGTCATCGATAGGTCTTTCAATACCACAGTGCTGGATTACTATGATCCGCGTGAGCAGGCAACTCAAAACCCAGTGGTTCGTGTTGTGGTGTGTCTTCAAGAGACTGCCTCGGGGCGTCAACGATGCAAAATCCTATGGTTTAGCGCACACTTTTCAACTTGGACGAGGACGGTGTAGGGTGCTCGGATCGTGAGTTTGTTGAGCACCACCTGTTACGTCTTCGAGCCATTTTGCCTTCCTAAAGTGCGAATTCTGGTAAATGCATCTATCTGGACTGGATCGTTCGAATGATCTATCCATCCTCCTCAGGCCAGGTACTTGCTCTATGACGCGCAATTCTCTAATCCCTTAATGGTATATATGTAAGCCGCGGGAGCGCTGGGGGAAACGTGCTCGATTAACGGCAATTACATCACATGAATCAGGAAACCAGCGATCTCCACACAAACAGCGGTAAAACAGTGAGTGTAGCAAGGTACACCTTGGAGCAACTCGTGGAATTGCTTGCTGTCCAAGTGTCTGTCTTCCTCCGACGCGCCGTTCTCAGCACCAGTTCCGCGAGGTTCACTTTCCATCCAAATCTCCATCCAACAAACCAGCAGATATCGTCTCCATTGAGAGTTGTGATCAGAGCTGGATGGTGGCTATCAAATTGGTATCAAAAAGATATCAAGTTCGCGTCCTTTCAGGATCAACTGGTGATTACGTTGTTGTTTTGCGTTTGTTGCTGTTTGTTGTCCACTTTTGCACTTCTGATGTGGAACCAGCCAATCACAGCGCTGGAAGTTGCAAATGTTCTCCACAAGTTCAATCCCCTTTATCATAATCTAATAACCTCTTTAAAGAGTACATTAGTTTAGCTTAGTTGATTTTTATTGTCAATAATCCAAAAATTGTATGTTTGTCATTACAAGAGTTCCCGCCAACGCAGGTCGCATGTTCCATCCCCTAGTCGCACCCCTTCCCACTCTTTCCTGCTTTCTTTCTCATGTTTCCTCAGACGAAGTGTCACCCCTACGTTGGAGCAGCATCCCTCATATTCTCCTCCTAATCAGGTCCGTCAACATCTCGGGTAGCGCCGTGACCTCCGTCCCCATGTCTTGATACTTTCTTTGTTCTCTTTGCGTCCTTGCACATGGATCCACTCCATCTGCAACAAAGCAAGCAACCCACAAAAGCAAGCAACAAGAAGCAAGTCTTGCTGCATAATACCAAAGTATCAATCAATTCCTTCCGACCTGCCTGCCTTTCAGTCAGTCCTCGATTTAGTACCAAGCGCGCACCTCCCAGCTACTCCACTCCGCATTCTCCATTCTTCATGGTGAACCAGAAGAAGAGCAAGTGCCAGTTGCGCCTCGAAGCGCGCTCGCGCGCCTACGAGCAGCAGCAACAGCAGCAGCAGGCGTCTTCCTGTCAGTCGTCTGCACTGCCTGCTTGCGATCCGAACGAGCAGCTCGCGGCGCAGATCCACTCGCGCATCGCGCGCGCGACCGAAGTGCGCGTCTCCAAGCAGCACCAGCGCAAGACGAACGCCCGCGAGCGCGTACTGCATGCGCAAAAAGTAGCACGTGAACAGCACGCCAAGCGCCGCGAAGAGCTCTCGAGCGTGCGCACAGCCACCCGCGAGAAGGTGGAAGTCGCCCGACAGCGCCGCCGAGCTAACTTGGAACACACGCAGCAACTCTGCAAGCGTCGCGTGGCACAGGTCAAGAACAAAGTCGCGACGGTGAAAGAGGTGCAGAAAAGGCGCAGCGAGAAGGCGCTTATGTTGCTGCAAGCGCAGCTCGTCGAGGCCGCGCGCAGACGCGAAGAGCAGACCCAGCGGATGGTGCGTCGCCTCTCACAGCGCTGGCAGAGCGTCGAGTCCGTCAAGGACCGCGTCGCACGCGTCAAGTTCATCCAGCGATGGTACCGGCGCCACGTGGACGCGCGCAAGAACGCCAGCTCGCTACACGCGATCAAAGCGCACGTCGAGCGCGTCGTGCGCTGCTGGCAGCAGATCGCCACCAAGGGCTTTGAGCAGAGCATGATGCTGCTCCAGGACCGCGAGCTCGCGCGCTCGGCGCAGTCGGTGCTGCGCGTGTTGCTGCCCAGTGCTGCGGGGAACCAGTCGCCTGGTAAAGAGGGTAGCAGCGGCAATGGAGCCGCCAGTCCGCGTACGAAAGGCGCATCGTTCCGCGTGCTGCTGATGGCGGGGATGATTGCGTTCCACCCAAGTGAGATCATGGAGTCCGGCCAGTGTGATCGCCTCGCGTACGCTGCGAAAGTGACGTACAAGGACATGCTGCGCATCTTTGTGCTGCTGGAAGACGGCACAGCCCGTGAGCTCAAGACCTGTGTCGCGCGATTGGAAGCGCATTTCACGTTCTACTTTGAGTCGTTCTCGCGATGGAAAAACCGTGATGCCGAGCGACTCGCGGCCGAGATGCTGCGCTCGTACCACGACATTTACAAGATGAAGAAGCGGTACCTGGCGAAGCAGACTGCGCACGAAGGTGATGGCGTGCATCAGCTGGTCTTTCAGACCGAGAAGCAGCTGAACCAGCTCAAGAGCGCGTTGGCGCAAGTGATCGGCAAGGACGACACGCTGCTGCGCGTGGAAGCAGTGGAGCGAAGCATCGACCAGGATACGCACATGAGCAGCTCCGAGTCAGACGCGTCGGATGACGATGAGCAGCAGGAACAGCAGCAAGAGCAAACACCAGCAGCCATCAACAGTGATGACGTTAGCCGTGAACAGCAGCAGACGCCGTCAGCCCAGATCGAGTCGTTCTTGTCGGACGATCAGCTCGTGCACGAGCTGATCGTGAATCCGGAGTTCAAGATCCCGCAACTCGAAGGTCAGGACGATGCCATGGCTGGAGATGGTGGTAGTGCCACACTGGCGTCGCGAATCCGCGACACCATGATCAAAGCTTTCTGGGACCAAGTCGTCGCTGCGAACGACGTGGCGACGCTTGTTGCGCGCACCGAAGAGCTCCGCGTGCAGTTTGCGACGGTGGTCGGTATGCGTCCGGAACTGATTGAAGATGTGAATGTCGCGCTGCAACCTGGTGTACTGGAAGCGCTGATGCAGAATCCCGAGGAGAATTTCATCGAGATCAAGATGCGCTGCGAGCGAGTGGCGCATGCGATCTTGCGAGCAGAAGCGCCTGCGCGCAATGAATCGACCCATGCGTTCCTCGTGAGTTTCGAGAACAAGTTTGCAGAGTTGCGATCAGTAGCAACGCAGACTCCAGATCAACCGGTGCGACTGTTGGTAGACTTTTTGGCGTTTGCACTGAAGAAGATCGAGGACATCCGAGTGGATCTCATGAACGTACACATGGGAATGTTGGGTTCGTATCTGCAGCGCCACGGTGTCGAGTACGAACAGAAGAAGTTGTACGAGAAGCTTTCAGCTGGTGTGCGCTTTGAAATGACGGAGAAGTGGCTCGCGACTGAGATGCAAGCTTACTGGGCGACGTTGTCGTCAGAAGAGAAAGACCGCATGGCGAGATATGACTCGTCTGCATTTTCCAAGTTTCTTCGCCACAGCATGATGGCGTTGCTGGGGAAATACATTGAAGGCGCATCGGGGTTGTGGCCCGAATCGTTTCGGTTCGACATCGACCGCATTCGCGGCTTCCGCGACTCGATGGATCGGATCACGATCATCTCGAGCCTCCTTGTCGTGCTGCAGGAGTATGTGATGCGCCGTCGACTCGTAGTGCCGCGCGATTTCTGTCGACGCGTGGGCAAGCAACTAACAGATTTGCTGCTTTCTCCTGGCATCTCTGGCGCGCACCTTGTGGACCAAGCAGTACAGGAGATCCGCCAACTGGAAGCAAAGAAAACCGCTGACAGTTCATCGTACGAAGAGGAGCTGAAAGCGCTTGAACAGCGTCTCCATGGCGCGTTTGGCACATCGAACCCGGTGTTCAACCTATTCTCCGAGCGCGTGTACAACACGATCCTAGGCGCACAGTTCGCCGAGCAGACAGAAATGGAAGTCCATGCATCGCTTGCGCCATTCGATGCCGAGATTCGCGAGTTGGCGCAGTCGATCCGGAAGCTCGCTAAGCACAACGAAAGCGTGCACGCCGCGCTCTACAACACCATTGTCAAACAGCTGATCGCCGTCATGTAAAACGCGTTCTCACTCACTCCCTACTTCCTTCCTACTGGGAAAACAAGCGAGCCAAGCAACTGTGTGCGAGAGTAGCAAGTACTGCTCTTTACGTCTTTCTGTATGAGATATTCTACTTTGCAGCCAAGATGGAACCATTTTTAATTCAATGACACATTGAATAAGCCTTACAAAGGAGTTCGTATCCGCTTATTTTTCTAACAGCTCTGCTCTCATTCCGAGTTGTCTATAGCGCCATATTCGCTCTCTCATCCTGAGCAATTTCGTCCAACTTGTCCACAACGTATCCGATTTTCACGCGCTCGGATGGATCTGCTTTTGCCATCAGCTGAATCAGGTTGCGCTGCTTCTCGTTCGCCCAATCCGGAAGATCTGGCATGTGACCTTTTTTCAACTGAAAACGGACTTGGGCGGGAATCATTGGGTGCCCCCACGGAATATCACCGCTCACAACCTCCACAACGCACATCGCAAACGAGTACACATCGGAAGCGAACGATGGTCGCTCGCCGGTCAAATACTCGAGCGATCTCCAGTTCACAGCCCCGATCTTCTTGATGTAGATCTGGATCTCCGCCTCGTTCAGCAAGCAGCTCAGTCCAAAATCAATCAGCTTCACATTGCCGTCCATGCCCACCATGATGTTATCGCCTTTCAGATCGTTGTGGGTGACGTTCATTTCGTGCAAGTACTGAAGCCCCAGGGCCGCTTCATGCAGCTTTTGCCATATTAAGTGCTCGTTGCCTGGTTTCTTCACGTATTTGGTCAATTCACCGTTGGGAGCGAACTCACACACGAAGTAGCGCTTGTCTCTATGACACGCGCCGTAGAACTTCAACACGTGCGGGTGGTTCAATCGGTGCCACACGCGCACTTCGTGCAGCAGCAGGTCCGTCGATATGGTCCCGATGTCTTCTTCATACCCCATGAACTTGATCACGACTCGGGTGTCCTCCCAGGTGCCCTTGTAGACTGCTCCGAACGCTCCTTGCCCAATCTTGTCCGATTCGCCGAACAAAATGTCTCGCAGCGATATGTACCAGGATGGCATTGTTTTCCATGTTGCGAGCCCAGCCCGTGTCCAGTCTTCGTGGTGGTGGTTCGACGATGATGAGTCGATGTGGTTTACCGTGACAGCACTTGAGCTTTCGTTTGCCTCTTGAACATCGAATGCGGATGTGTTGCTATCCGCTTGGGTCACTTGCTCGACTTCGCTGTCTTGTCTCCTCCATGCACGAATCGGATCGCTCTCTGAGATGCCCAACATATCCAGCACGCGATCCAGCTCGCAGTAGACCACATGGTGGGACTCAGCAACTTTGCAGCTTCTTGCCAACTGATACGCTGACTTCTCTGTGCGAGGGAGACGCAGATATCTCCTGACTTGGGTCAACACATCAATGAACCTGGCAACTTCGACATCTGCTAGTGTCGAATTTTGGCGCTCTTGAAGAAGCGTGAAGATGACTTCAAGAGCTGGACGCACTGTGCGAACCAGCCACTGGTCTTTTGGAAGTCGTGCACATTTCGATTGGATCGATCGAAGCTTAGCAGCCATGTGCACAGTGGTTTGGCTCTTCACACGCACGGGCTAGATCAGAGCACAAGATACAACAAATTGTGGTGTCAGTTTACCGGATTGCATACAGTTTGAGAAACTGCATTGGTTTCTGCAGATCTGCAAAGAGCATGTACGCGTACCTCAGAAACGCCACTGGCAGTAAACCGCACGTTGTTGCCGCCTTCATCGAGGGCGAACTGCTTCAGTTGGTCCACAACCAAGGCGATCTTTACGCGCTCACTTGGGTTCGCGGCACACATTTCCGTGATCAAGTCCCACTCGGCATCGCGGAAACGTTCAGGGCGTTCTGGAAGCTTCCCTTGGCGTACGTTCGTTTCAATATCGACTTTATTAACGGACGCATCTTTCCACGGCAACTCGAGTGTCAGAGCTTCCCAGATGCACATGCCAAACGCGTAGATATCAGAAGCACCAAACACCGCGGACGGGCTGTCTGGAAGTATTTGTTCCGGTGACCCCCGAGTCAGAGCACTCCTCCATTTGTCACGAAGAAGTAGTTGCTCCGGCGATCTCCAGTTCAGCCCACTCCGCTTGCCATGCTTGTATGGAGTATCAACGTGGCGTAGACCGCATAACTTGGTGATCTCCGAGCTGAAAATGAAGCTCTCACTCCGAAGAAAGTCGTGACAAATCCCTCGACTATGAAGATGTTGTAGCCCAAGTGCAGCCTCGTGTAGACACTTCCACGTCGACGCACGGTTGGAATCTATGCGCAGGAACTCTTGAAGTCGGCTTCCTTTTGGTTCCAGCTCGTAGACGAAGAATCTAGAAGATCTGGGTGATTCGATGTGGTTTGCGCCGAAAAACTTGACCACGTTTGGATGGTTCAGCCGGAACCATTGGAATGCAATATTCTCGAACTCATCCCCATAAGCGTTGTCACTTATTTCGATCATCACATCGGTCTTCCGCCACTTGCCTTTGTAGAATTCAATACTACCCACCGTTCGGATGAGGTTCCAACTGTGAAACTCAACGTCGTCGAGAGAGATAAACCATTCTGGAACAGCGGGTGCTGCTTCAATCTCACACACTCGAAGAAAGCGTGTTAGCACTCGTTGAAGCGTTTCTTGCAGCTCTGGTCGATGTCCGTCTTGAGCGCGGGCTCGTAGTTCATATGGAAGAAGCACGGCTGTCTCCACTCTCGCTGCCTCGTAACCGCATTCGTTTAGCAGTGCTACATCCGTGTTGAGCTGTTCTTCAAGACGACTCAAAAGCAAGGTTTGAGCTTCGCTTGAATGACTTTTCCAGTTGTCTCCACCAGGTGGCAAGGAAAGCAAGCGAGCGAAGTGACCCAACTCTTCATGGAAGTCTTGAATTCTGTTCGTGATCGCACGGCTCCCAATCAATCGCGACAGAGGGCTCTCTCGCTTGCCAATTTCGAGTAGCAGCGTGCAAACGCGAAAGATGATGCTGGCAAACGAAACAAGAGTACCCTCGGTCGCATCAGTCGCGTCTGGTTGTTGAAGTAGTGCGCAAATATCCAACAGCCGCTCCACGAGGCAAGAGCACATCGGCTTGAACTCAAGCGCGCCGACACAAAGGTGTTCCATTTTCTCCAACGTGCCAGGGATCAGTGGTACCTCGTATTCTGACACGTCTTGGTGGCGAAGACGACCTCCATGCGTCATGAGAAGCTGCACGCCTGCGAAAAAATCCCACTTTGCAGCTGAGATCAACGGAGTTTCTCCGTCCTTTCGACTTCGGACATTGACTGACGCGCCAGCTTGAACGAGATCTTGGAAAATCTTCAAGTGACCAGCGCGCCCGGCAACAACTAGCGGCGTTTCACTTCCTCGGTGAGAAGGACTCGAATCCAGCGCTGCATCGAGAAACGCGCCATGTTTGATCAGGATTCGCGCTACGTCCGCATGGTTGTGCTCTGCCGCATACAACAATGGCGTTCTACCATCAATAGCAACGGCGTCCACGAAAGCCTTCCTGTCAATAAGCTGCTCCAGCAGTCCGGTATATCTCCGCGCAGCAGCACTCCACAGCGCGGTTCTTCCGTGGGTACCCGTGATATTGACATCGGCGCCGAATGTGAGCAGCTTGTGCGCCAGCACTACACGGCCCTTCTCAACAGCATACAGTAGCGCAGTTTGTCCATCGCTGTCCTGGGCATCGATCTCGGCACCGACTCGTATCAGCTCTACAATTATCTCAACGTGGCCCTTTCCAGCAGCATACGACAGCGCAGTTTTTCCATCACAGTCCTTGGTTTCAGCATCAGCACCGTGCTCCGCCAGCGCTTGAACCACTGCGACACGATCGTTCTCAGCAGCGTACGACAATGCAGTCCGCTCGTTATCGTCCTTGGCTTCAATGTCCGCGCCGTGCTTGATCAATTCTTGAACTAATGCAGTATGGCCCTTCTCTGCGGCATACGACAAAGCCGTTCTCCCTTCATAATCCATAGCTTGCGCATCAGCGTTGAATCGTAGCAGCTCCCGCACCACTTCAACATGGCCCCACTCCGCTGCGTATGACAGTGCAGTTCTTCCGGAGTTATCGACGACTTCAACGTCCGCTT
Organism: Globisporangium paroecandrum; assembly: GCA_023333955.1. Classification (NCBI taxonomy): domain Eukaryota; phylum Oomycota; class Peronosporomycetes; order Pythiales; family Pythiaceae; genus Globisporangium; species Globisporangium paroecandrum. Next base: position 2,622 of record JAASFU010000486.1, on the reverse strand, counting down.
TGTGATTAATCAGAGCGTGGACCACTTGACCATGGCCCTCCTCGGCAGCGTACAACAGCGCAGTCTTTCCATCTTCATCCGCGGCTTCAACATCGGCGCCGAGACTTGTCAATGCTTGCACCACCTCCGCATGGCCCATCTTCGCGGCGAGCGACAATGCAGTTTGCTCGTCGTCATCTTCGCCTTCAATGTCAGCGCCAAGTCTAATCAGTTCTTGCACCAATTCAGCACTATCACTTTTTGCGGCGTACCACAACGCAGTCCGTCCGAACGCGAGTCTGGTGTCAACGTGAGCTCCGAGTCGTACCAGCTCTCGAGCCGCTTCAACACGACCCCGTTCTGCAGCGTATGATAGCACAGTTCTTCTGTCGCTGGATTTGGCTTCAACATCGGCGCCGAGTCGCATCAGCAGTTGCAACACCTCCGCATGGCCTTCTCCCGCTGCATGTGATAACGCAGTTCTCCCTAGGTGGTCCGTTGCTTCCATATCTGCTCCGTGCTCGATCAGTACTCTGACAACTTCGACATGACTGGACGCCGCTGCTACGGATAACGCTCTCTGACCCGACTCGTTCGTATTGTGCAATGATAAGCCGTGCAAGAGCAAAAACTTGACGTCGTCCACGTCTGCACGCATCACGGCGTTGAGAAGCGCGTTGTCGTCACTCGCTCCAAGTCTTTCCAGTCGCTCTTGCACAGTCTCCACTTGCTCCGGCTTTTGCTCCTCTTCTCCTGCGTTTAACAGCATCGGCACCTCGTCCTTATCGTCGCTTTCTTCGTCGTCATGGATGTCTGCCACTATCGTGCCTCCATCCTGTGCGCCAATCTCGGCCGGAGCGCCATCACGTCGTACAGCACGCTCCTCATCACCAGCATTCGCTTCAACAGAAAGCGGTCCAACCTGAAGGAAGCGGCTTTGCTCGTCTCCATCGTCGCCCATGGTCTTGTCTGTCCGCAGCGAGTGACGCAAACACACACTAACGCACACAACGAGCGCGGGTGGGCGGGTACGAGTTAGCAAAGCACAGGCAAGTGCAATGCGTGGATGACGTGAAGAGCAGCAGAAGAGAGCGCAGCGATGGTGTGTGCGAACTGCTTGCGTTGTTTCTTTCGCTTTAACAATCAACTGGAACAATCAACTCAATTGTGTGTGTGGCAACCGACGGAGTCCCACTGAGACCCTTTGAAGGTACGCGCGGCGACCCTCGCCTCAGATCGCGCTCTTCGTCGCCCTCCAGAGTTCGACGCGGCGTTCGTATCTCGGTTCCACAGCCTGGAACAAATCTTACACCTGACCAGCCCGTGACGCAAGATTATGCCGCTTCTGTACGGTCGAGGGTTCTCTCGCTTTGCTTCTCAAGTTGGTAGTTACTTTCTTTTTTGTGGTTGGAGTGTTTGTTTCTTCAACTTCTGTTCCAATCTTGAAGATAGAAATGAGATCGATCTTTTCAGTCAATGAAAATGAAACTTTGGACGTGAAAATAATGAGGAATACATCAATATAGCCTAATGTTACCTCTAAATTGCGTTTATAGATGTAGCAAGAAAGCTATTTAACAGGAAACGATATGTCGATCTGTTCAGTTCGCCAACTCTCTCAGCGGATCTGACCGTGTTCGTCGCTCCCAGTCGAGTAGGCTCGAGGTGCTAGAGCGCACTCGCAGACAGCAGAGCTTTCTCAACGATTGTCTCGAATCTGCTATTTAGATGAGCTGGATGAGTGCCGCCACGCTCTTTTCATTCAGAGTTTCGTCCAAGATACCAACTGTGCTTCCAATGATTTAGGTGAACAAGAGGACGCAGCCTGGTAAAGCAGGAGATCAGAGAAATGGGTGCGAAGCGCTCGGAAGTATCTGGATTTGGTATTATGTATCAAGCAAGTTTTCAGGGAATGGCAAGAGTCAATCGTGCGTTGGGGTCCCTCGTCTCTTTAAAGGTGCGATTTTTCGTTACTCATGCTAACAGAGAGGCGACCAGAAATCTGCACGTAGATCATTTCTGTCGGAGAATTGACAAGAACACTATATCAAAGATCATCGGAAGTGAAGCGCACGATATTGTTGTTTCTAATTGAACTCTGTTTTCCAGCAACAAGATTCAACTTCACTGGTTGGTTTGATTGAGCGGGTATTCTTTTTCGAAAGCGAGATTCCCAGCTTATCATTACAAATGGGAGGAGATCAAAGGCTCTCTTATTCTACGCAATTTGTTTATTCAAGGTGTCCAAGTTCTCATCATCGTCTCCATGCGCCACGTTGGAACGATTTCTGTCATCGCCTGATCTGTTTTCCAGTTCCAATCTCATCCACCCTCTTTGTAACGACACCACCAACTTGTCTTTGAGTAGTTCTGTGAGAAGTGTTGGTTCTGAGCCAAGTTGGAAAGTGATTAATGTTATCCAATGCCAAACGAACTGTTCTCGTGTGTGCGCTGTGGGTTCCTTGCTGCTCCTGCACCTCATGAACTGATAACTACTCACTACGAACTGTACCCACCCGACAGTGCCTGACTTGATCTTTATATGCAGAAATGCAACAGTTCTGAGACTTGAGGAATGCATGTGCAAATGCAAATCCGTTCTCATTTCCACGAGATGAGCACGAGGGAGCGCAACTTACTTCA
>JAASFU010000485.1:0-21739 GCA_023333955.1 Globisporangium paroecandrum | reverse complement strand
GGTGTCAGATATCCCTGCGGCGTCGAAAAAGCTCCCCGAGACGCCCGATATCCTGAAGGAGCACTTGCTCCCGTCGGTGACGAGCGAGTCGGACTTTGAAGCGACGGTGTTGCTGCCGTCCGCTGAAGCACCGGCAGAAGGATATCCGGTGGTCATTGACCTGCACGGCGGTCCGAACGGTAACTCGCCCGCTATCTACCGCGTGCTATACGAGTACTTTGCCGCGCTGGGCTTTGCGGTTGTCTCAGTCAACTACCGAGGCAGCATTGGGTACGGCATCAAACCGCTCGAGTCGCTCATCGGCAAGGTCGGCACGCAGGACATCTACGACTGCCACTATGCGCTGCTGCACATTCTTGACACCAGCGGACTGCCTTTGAACAAGTCCAAGGTGCACTGCTCCGGCGGCAGCCACGGCGGCTTCATCGTCGGCCACCTCATCGGCCAGTTCCCGGAGTTCTACAAATCGACTGTGTCGCGCAACCCGGTGTCAAACATCGCGAGCATGTTCTACTTGACGGACATCCCCGACTGGACGCTCGGCGCGACGGGCATCAAGCGCTTCGAGTCGATCCACTCGACCCAGGCGCTACAGAACGGCCGCGCGTCGCTGCCGGCACTCTCGCCAGAGGTGCGTCTCACGATCCTCTCCAAGCTCTGGCTGCACTCGCCGGTCTCGAACGACCTGAGCAAAGTGCGCACGCCCGTGCTCTTTGGCATCGGCGGCAAGGACCGTCGCGTGCCGCCCACCCAGGGATTGGAACTGCGTGACTCGATCTCTTCGTACGGCGTCGAGACGCGCACGCTCTGGTACCCAGAGGACAACCACCCGCTGGACACGCTGCAGGCGTACGGCGACTTCGCGGTCAACTGGGCTCTCTGGTTGGTCCAGCACAACTGAAAACGGCAGAAGAGGAAGCTCGTATGTGTGCGTGAAATGACAGTGTGGTAAACTGCAACAATCGCATTTGGATGTCAAAAAAGGTGCTTGATTTCATTCCTCTTCGTGGGCGATCTCGCTAAATAATGTATCGTTGTCGACTGCTCGAGAGAGCGACAAACTGGTAGTTTCTTTTGTATGGTACTGGGGTTGGTTGGATTGGGTTGGGTTGGGAAGCCGTTGCGAGGATGTAGGTCTTGCTTGGTCTTGGGGGATTTCTTCTTCTACTTCTATGGGGTTACGGTCGAGTCGAGCGAGCGGTTGGTGAGATGGTACTGGATGATGAGCAAGATGCATGCAGAGCTTCGGAGCGCGAGCAGGCGTGGCGGTGGTGATGGTGCTGATGTCGGATGGCCGGTCTGGGATGCTGCTGCTGGAAAGTCGAACTACTTTACACTTGATGCTGCGCGAGGCAAGCACTGGGACATGGGGCGAGGCAGGAACCTGGGATCCAAGAGTCAAATCGACTTCCACGCGTGACGCAACGGAAGTCGAACTACTATACTCTTGGAGAAGGGAAGGAAATGTCCTGCACTCAGCCTGGTCTTGGAACTTGTCTTGTCGCGCTCGAGTCTTCAAGTATCAAATCGTCTTCACTGGGCTTGATCACGCTGAGGCTTCGGGGAGACGAACTACTATACACTTGGAGCTGCAACTGCATTCGCCCAGACGTGTGCAAGGGCTTGGTCAGCCTCCCAAGTGTCAAATTGTCTCCCTGTCGTCTTCAGCGATCTGGTACATCTTGATCTTGAACGAGCGTAGACCCGCACACATACACCACCATCACCACTGCTACCGCATTCGCGCTCTGTTGCTTGCTGCATATCTGTCCATCATCAAATGCACGCGTCAGGAATCATAAATACACAACCACTCACCTCGGGTCCGCGCTCGCGCTTCTTCTTCATCTTCTAACTAACTATTCACCGGCTGCTTCTTCTTTTTAGAAAAAGCGCATGGACACGGAGGTCGAGAGCGTCTCCCACGCCATTCGCTCGCGTCGCGACGCGGCGACAGTCGGTCGCTCGTTCACGTACAGATGAGTGATGTCCTGCAGCGGTCTTCGGATGATGCCGATGCTCTGCGAGCTCACTTTTTTGCTGGTTTCGGCCTTCCTGCTGGTGCTCTTCTTCGTCTTCTTCGCTGTTGTCGTCTTTGCGTTCTTCTTCGTCTTCTGCATCACTTTCTTCTTGGCGTCCTGCGGGGTAATCGTGCTGCCGCCAGCGGCGCGCAGAATCTGTCTCGCGACGCCACCGAGTCCGACGGGCGATGGTGTGCGGCGTCCTCGCGACACGCGGCGGTGCAGCACGGGTGTGCCGTCGTACTCGCTGCGCAGCGACGCGGTGGGTCGACGCACAAAGTAGCCGAGGTTCTCCTTGTTGCTCTCGTCGTTGTAAAAATCGCAGTCGTTGTACACGCGCGGCATGAGGTGATCGAGCATCTTGCTTTTGGTGTCCTTGTGTATATGTCTCTGTCTCTGTCTTCTGCGGTCCTGGGGTCTTGAGCGTCCTTGAGCCGAAGCGGATCCTGTAAGGGGGTCTTGAGCGTCTGTGGGGCTTTCTCTATTGCGCGGATGGATTGGCGACTGACGCTGCGCATGCGCATTGCGGCGGCCTTGGTCTTGGTCTTGGCGCGCGTGAGATGGCGGGCAATTGGGATGCACTTTCTGGGCTCGTCTTCGAAAAAGGCGCCAAAATCAAAAACCTGAGTACCTCTATCTTTATATAACAATAATATTACAGTATAAAAGAGTTCCTCTGCTTTTTTGTCCGTCGTAAAGTTACATATGCAGCTCATATAAATAAAAAAAGCAGATTATGCGTTATAGAGAGTATAAATCTACACAAACTGCTCACAAAAACTATCATTCTCTCTCACAATACAAAGTCTGAGTACTACACTCTCGCCAACTTTGAATTGTGAGCACATTCCCAAACCATCCTCGCATAATGAAACCAAGTGAAGACTCCCTGCGAGAACGAGTATCATCTTTGAACTGATAAACCTTGAGAGTGCTGGTCGCTCTTCGCCAATCAGATCACCGTATTTTGGTCCATGTCGGTACCGATTTACCCAGCAACCGGAGGGGAGTTGTGTGGCTCAAATAGTATTTAAAAATTACGGTTTTTAGTAGATATACATACCATGGTTCTCTAATCCATTTGAAACAGTTTTGAATCAGCTTTATATAACCTTGCTTTTCATTGTAAAAACCTGAACTGTGAGGTTAAGGGATTTTACCTCAACAAGGTTTTGACAACTGTTGTGAAAAATGTCTTTTGTGGAAAATGTGCCTTTTTGGACTGTCGTGTGATACTTGAATACGGGCAGTGTATCCGGATGACTTGTCGACTCTTGAAAGTGATCACAAAACTTACTGTCACGTCACTTTTCTGGTGGATGTGTTACCGTAGCCTGCGCAGCAAGTCCACGGACTCGGATGTTCCTCATGTCGTTCGAATCCGACAATCGCAGTGAATGTGCTGACAGTATTATCCAACGACATGGTTTTCTCCTGCATGCTGACTGCTGATCCAAGTCTCACAGCTAACCGTGCCGAAAGTTGCTGCATCGTACGCCCTCAGGCACGGGGGGTCGCCGGCAACAAGATGGTGAAATGCGATCGCCGTGACATCAATCTACAATTGTTTTTCAGACGTTGCGCTTCTGCTGTCGATCTATTCAATAATGAGCTACCCAGCGTGAGTGACTTAGTCACACATTGCGTAGTTGTGGGGTGAGGTGGTGGAAATCCCTTCGAGGCGTTGCGACTAAAAGGCGACTATACTAACGAGGACTTGGCCCTATGTGTGTGTGTGGAGTTGCTAAGAAATGTGGGGTTATTCATAGCACTATGGTGTCTAGAAGCCAAACAAGCCAGCTGGATTTTCTGTGGCTCACCTTGTCTCGCTCGCCTTGAGTCTTCGGGAAGCATGCTGATGCCTACGGATGATGCCAAGTCGAGCCAGCGCTGACACACTCAGACACGCGCGAAAATGAGAGTTGACCCGCATCAAACAGGACGGAACAGCCCGAACACGCTCTAACATCTCTTCTGTGATAACTTATGCTCTCTTATAATAGCGCTCCCTCTAGTGCTGTGTGTGTGCTAGCTAATATTTATGCTACTCTTGCTGGTCTCTATGCTAAATACTTTCTAATACTAAATACTGACGCTACGGTTGACTTACTTACTTACTCTCTCAAGTTATCCCCAACTCTTCTCTCTTTCTCTCTCTCTTCGTGATCTTCATGATCTTGGTCGTGAAGCTGCTCGTCTTGGCTCCCCTGACTGACTCTCTTCAACTTCAGCTGCAACGCCAGCAGATGGGACTCAAATTAAATCCACGTCGACTGCGGCTGCGTGCGCTTCGGACGGACGAGGTGCGGCGGCGGAGGCGGCAGACGGCTCGCGCTGCGGCGACCGTGCGTCTCCACGTGCTCGGCCTGGTCCTTCACGTGGATCAGCTCCTGCTCCGCGAGCTCGAACTCACGCTTCGCCGCCATCAGACGCGCGTACACCTTGACTACTTCCTCTGCGTCGCCGGTGTCGCACAGCGGGATGCTCGTGCCGGGCACGCACTCCACCAGTCGCTCGCTGTCGTTACTCGACGAGAGCGCAAGCGGGGACACGGGGGACGCCGGCGACCCCATGAACGTCTGGCGGCGGATGTCTTCCATGCGCGCGGTCGTGATCGAGAGGCGCTCTTCGAGCTCGCGGTCGAACGCCTTGCCGCCGCCGTTGCTCGAGAACGACGACACCATGCGGCGGAGCCCACCGCTGCGGCGCTGGCGGCGCTTGGAGGCCGAGTTGTAGCCACCGTCGAGCGAGTCGTCGCGCGAGAGCGGCACGCGGTGGTAGGTTGCGCTGTTATAGTCGCGCGACTGCTGCAGCTGGCGGCGCGACGCTTTGCCGCCCTTGAGGCTGCGCAGCGACTGGCTGATGCAGCGGAAAAAGTGCTTGATGCCCATTCTCGTGAGTGTCGTGTGTCGTATGTTATCGCGCGATGCCGCTGTAGGTGTCTGTTTCTGATGTTTTTCTAAATGGACGGATGATGGTGACGACGCTGCTGGTTGCCGCGCGGTTCATTCAAAAGCCACGCTCGAACTCGTGTGTGTAATGTAATCTCTGAGCCTGTGCGATGGCTGATCTGTCTGCTCTGTTGTGTGAGCGGGCGATTTCCGGAATGAGGCTGGAAGAAGAAGCCCAAACAGCCGCTGCTTTGCCAGCCAAAAACAGCAAATGGGCACAACAGACCCATACAAAAGTCAAAAAGACCCCAGAGACAGGAGCGAAAGGGGCGAGTGTATGAAAATTTGTATGGAAGTGAGAGAAGGATCGACTGTTGGCATTTTGTATGGAAATCTGTGAGGAAGCGACTGGAAGGATGTGCTGCACGCAACCATTTCCTCCCGTGTGTGTGCTGTGCGTACAGTACTGGAGCGTACGGTACTGCTCGGATCCACCTGTTTTCGAAAAAAGTGTAGGTAGCGCCGGCAGTCACCTCCTCGCACCTAGTCGAGTCAATTAGACATCTGTATAGAAATGTTACGGCTAAAAGGAATTACTGACCAGCATGCGACAATCGCACGAACTTCAAAATGTTGGCGTCATCACACTGGTCACTTGTGGACTCATTTTGCCTCTCCAACAACCGCAGAGCCAATTTGATCCAATTTGAGAGACTGAAACAACCAAACCTGGGGACTGGAAGACCAAGGCGGCGTTCGTATAAAGCAATTACACTCGCGTGTCCTTGCAGCAGCGTACATGCGTCACATTGGTTTCCACCCGACACGCAATGGCAACGCAGCAACTTTGTTCAATGTGAATGGCCTTTCGCGAGATATTGCATTTGTTATCTCAGCCATTTGATTTCACTTCGTACCCATTACCCAAGCTACATAAAGCAAGAGAGTCGAGCGCTCATGGACGGGTAGGTGGATATTGGATGGAAGCAAGCACCCATGAACATGTCTTATACTTTATACTCGAGCGCACTTCGGTTCAAACGACAGGGCCGTCAAATCTGAGCTGATGCCACCAGAAATCCATTGGTCCCTTCGCTCTTGACACGTGGTTGATGTCCTCGGGAGGAGAGAGCCACGTCTGATCAACTCACGACCGAAAATCCGCTGTCTTGCGCACTCAGGCCTCTGATTTACGCATGATTTTTTCCGAGTTGAGATGCTGATGATGATGTCTGTGATGATGGAGCCTCGAGTGTGGATTTTGACGAATTTGACCAAAAAGATGTGCAATTCTTTTGTGGACGGGGGGGCAGTTGCTCGATTGATTGGCGCATCCATCATTCTTTTTCTGCGGACGTTCCCCATTTGCACCTGCACGATGACGAGTTGATGCACGGACATAGTGAAACCAAGATGTCTGCACCCTTGAGCCAACCGATGCAGACATGTTGATTTCACTATGCCCGTGCTATTTAGGGTTTGAACCTACACTTTTTGAGTGACTGGCTCGTCTTCCTCCGCTAGTCATTTCAAGAATGAAAGTGACAGGCAAGGCAACCACTTGACTTACCACACTTCACACACCAACCTCAGCCAGCATGAATGCCAGTTGAAATGCCTTGCGCGCCAGTCGTTTGTGGCTTTCCGACTTGGCTTATTTTTCTCCAATGTCGATGCTCAGCCGCCCTTCGTCAGTACCCCAGTCGCATGCTCATCATGCTACTGCTCCGGGTGCCACGTCACACTTGCAAATTCCATCTCTTCTGGACGCTTCAGTTGTCCGACTTTACATTGGAGGTGTGCGCGCGTGCTCGGTCCAGTTCAGTACACTGAACTGACACGTTGCGGCCTCTCCAGCCCACAGCACATTGCGGTACAGTGCAACATGGCAATGTTCACTGAAGTCTGGCGTGATGCTGGGACTGGGGGCTACAGATACAGATTCGGTTTTGGTCCGCCATGCAAAGTGATGACCATGCCGTCACTTCACAGGTCATGCTTATGTAATATGACCTCGCGGTCATACAGTATTGCATTCCAACCCTCCTCTCAATTGCTGTTGTTCACTTTAAACGTAAAATGACGACTACGCGGTCACCACGCATGACCAGATTGTATTCCTCTCGTAAGATGTACTGTAACGTGTAAGATCGGCATTGGCCCGACATTTGCGAACTCATGCCGTCACCTCGATGCCCAAATGAACTGTAAACACATGTGGATCTATATGTCCAGTATCCTCTCAGGACACCAACAAGTTGAAGCTGATTTCCATGGGCGACGTGATGGTCGTGGTCGAAAAGCACATGCAACCTGATAACTGGTCAACAAACTTGTCCACCACATGTTTCAATGGGTTACCACGAGAGAACGTGTGGCTCTCAGCGAAGAGCTACAAAGAACAAAGACAAAACACCCGAGTTTAGTTGATTGACATGTTGTATGACGAAGTACACCATTTAATAACACCATGCAACCCTGAAGCATTGAACACACAGCCTCAACAGATGCGTTTGCCAACAGCCAAACAAATACAATAACATTCATGGCAAGGGCGTGTGTTTCCACCTCCCGGGAGGTTTACAATGCCCTCAGTCAAATCGCCTCGCCATGTTGCTCAAACCGGTTCCACACGCGCACTTTGGTGGCCATCTCGAGCTCCACGTTGTTCACGGTCGCAAGCGCGCGCGAGACGAGGCGGTCGCTGCCCGTGAACGCGCTCGCTGGGAGCGCCGAGCCCATGATCATGAGTGTGTCGCGCGCCAGCAGACTCATTTTCGGGAACCGCGGCACGCCGACAACCTTCCACCACTCGAGCACGTCGTCGCAGCCGAGGTCCGCGTTCGCCGTGAACTTGAAGAACGCGTCGACCTCGTCCTCGGTGACGCGCTCCGGGTGGGTCTCGTTGCGGGCTTGGCGCGCCGCCGCGAAGAGCGACGAGATCTGTTTCTCGGTCTTGACGGGCGTCGTCGTCTCGGCTGCTGCTCCTGAAGTGGATGCTGATGATGACGCCGTCACAGATGCTACTGAGTTGGATGACGACTCCTGGACGTCCAGGTCGTACTCCTCGATGAGCGTGCGCCGGATCTCGGCTTTCATCGCCACGGCCTCTACCGACGCGTTCGCCACGCGCGGGTCCAGGATCTGCGCCAGGTTGGCAAAGTGGTTCCACAGGTGGCGCTTGTTGCGCTGGAGCACGTCGAGGAACGCGGACGCCGCGCTTTTCGCGAGCGGCGTGATACCAATTAGCGAGACGCGACCATCGACCGTTTTCTTGCATTGCGCCTGGAGCGAGTCGTAGATGAGCGGTAGCAGCGACGCGCTGATGTAGTCGTCCTCCGAGACTACCGTGTAGCCCACCGCCTGTTCAAGAAAGTCCTTGACGCACTTGAGCGTGCGCCAGTCGGCGTCCAGGAGACGCAGCTCCTGCCGGTGCTGGCTGCGCAAGCCCGACATCGCGTTGCTGGCAAACAGCACGTTGAGCACGTCCTTGACGTCGTACGCCGCGTCGATCATCGCGAAGAGCGCGTCCCACTTGTTCTCGACGTCTAGCACGGGGATGTCCTCTCGGATCGCAGCAGCACTCCCAGCCGCTCTCTGCTGCTGCTGGAGCAACTTGTACGCCTTCTGCAGCGGATCCGAGTCGTGGAGCAGCTTGACCAGCGTGCGCAGGCTCGCGAGCGGCACGGCGATCTTCTCGAGCGCGGCGTTGACGCACTGCTGCAGGATATGGGACACGCAGCGCAAGTGCCACGCGTCGCTCACCTGCACCACAAACTCGCTATCGAGCACTTCACGCACTTGCGCGACCGCCGGCTCGAGCTCGCTGCCCATGTCGGTCGTGATCGCGCGCACTCTCGTTGACAGGTTGAACTTTTGCAGCGTCGACATGAGCAGCTCCGTGATGGCCCACGCGTCGAATTGCGGCGGCGAGTGCTTGAACTCCAGCAGACGCTTCTTGAGCTCCCAGTCGCTCGACACCCAGTGCAGCGTGATTCCCACGTATCCGGGCGTGGACCATCGGTCCAGCGTGAACGCCACCCCACCGGGGATCTCCTGCACGACAGCGGAGACCTTTTGCAGCGCCTGGGCTAACTGCTTGTCAATCGATACAGCGAACGCGTTGCGCGTTGGGAGTTGGAAAGACGGGTTCAGCTTCTTGGCGAACGTCGCAAAGCTCGCGCTCTCGAGCACGTCATAGCCCAGCTGCTCGTCGACGAGGAAGTCCAGCAGCGCGTCCTCGATTTCGCCTTGGCGGCGCACGCTCACCGCTTCGTTTTGCTGCTGTTGTTGCGTTAGTTGCTGCTGCTGCCTCGTGCGATTGTCGCTCTCAGCTTTCGTCGGCGGCGTCTTGAACCCATGGCTCGGAGTGGTAATGCCGGTCGCGACAGCAGACGTAGTAACAACACCACTAGCTCCATTCGCATTCGCAGTAGTAAACGGAGCAGCAGGCGTAGCGGGTGTGGCTGGAGTCGCAGGGGTCGTAGGTGTCCCTGGGCTTGACTTGATGCCGCCACCACTGCTGCCGTTTTCCCTCACAATGCCGTGCTTGGTGTGCAGATGTACCGCGAGCGTGCTGTTGCCCGTAGACCGCGGGTAGCTCGTCGCGTCGCTCGGGTTCGCCAGCAGGCAGTGCTTGCACACGTTGCGCGCGTTCTCGCCGCCGCCGAAGGCAAAGTGGTTCCACACCCACGACGTCTTCTTGCGCTTGCGGCTCATCGGCACGGGCAGGTACGCGTACGGAAGCGCCTCGTGTCCGCCTGGGGCCTGCTGCTGCTGGCGCAGCATGGACGTGTTGTCGCCGCCATTATGAACGCCGCCAGGAGCGAGTTGACCGTCGTTGCTGACTGGGGATAACCGCTTCTTGCGCGGCTGCATCTTCGCGGCCATTTTCACCTGTTGGTGGTTTGCTGGTTTGTTTGGCTTGTAAAAAAACCAGACTGGAAAAACTAGAAAAACTCCGGCCCAGATCGTTTTTACCGTTCTGGACTTGAATTTTTCTCATTCTGGAGTTTTTCCGTTTTCGACTTTGAGTTTTTACTCGTTCTGGACTGGAATTTTTTCAAATCTTCCAGTTATAAGCAATTTGGCTCAGGTTTGGAAGATTACAGTGAAACATATCCAGTTACGTTTTGGCGTAACCTTCCAAACCCGAGCCAAATTGCTCTATAACTGGAAGATTTGAGTTTTTACTCGTTCTGGAAACCGGCAAAAATTTGTTGGTCGTATACAACATGCTGCTTTTTTAAACTGGAAGTTGGAGGGAAACCGATCTCAGGTAATCGGTTTACCAATATCAACTTTAGACAGCAAAAGCAGTCTAAAAATAGCCAGGCGTCAAAAATGCTATTTTTGATGCTTCCCAATCACACACAACAAACTGCCAAAGCAAAACAAGAAGCGCCACCAAGCCCATGAAGAACGACTGACGTGTGTGTCTGCCTCTGTATGAGAGCCGCACAGCAGACGCCATGAGATGGCTTCATTGCTGTCCCTGCCGCCTCAGACCTGCATATCCGACGAGCCATGCGCTGGCGCTGTCGTGCTCGTGCGACTGCAGGCGCTATGGCTAAACCAGCGCTCTTCACGACTCTGCTGCTTGGCATCTCCATCTTCAACCTCTTCAAAGGCGTCGTCGATGCGTCGAATTGGGCGCAACTGAGCGGCAAGCGCCACACGAACGCCGTGGTGCTGGAGATCACGCCCTGGACCAAGCGCCACGGCCACGCGGTGGCGACGCTCGACTTTAGCGACGAGTACATGCGCACGACCGGTCAGAAGGCGCGCATGTTTGTGCTCGGCGGCGACTCGAGCGTGCAGGGCAAGCAGGACCTGAGGGCGTACCCCGGCGGTGGCAACCTCAAGAACGACGTGTGGGCCACCACGGGTATCCAGTGGAAAGTGGAGACGAACATCCTCAAGACCACCAAGTGGGGGAACCCGCTGCCGCAGATCATCGCCAACGTCACGTGGCTGCAGACGAACTCCGGCAAGCACCCGCCGCGCGGCGTCACGTACAGTGACTGGATCGCGTGTGCATCTGTGACATGGGCGGCCGCGCCTGTGAGCGGCTGCAGCGACGCGTCCAAGCCCCCCCGGCGCGTACTTGGCTGACAACATGTTCTCCCCGAGACGCAACTTTGTCGCGACCGCGTTCAACAACGAGTTGTACGTGCTCGGCGGGCGAGCGCGCGAGCATTTTCCCATCCCCGAGGACCAGCTGTGGGGAGGCGTGCGCACGATTGGGCCCCGGAATGTGCGGTGGCGCGAGTTCGCAGTACTGAAGAACGACGTGTGGCGGAGCAGCGACGCCGGCGCGTCCTGGAAGCTCGTGACGCCCGGGTGTCTGATGCCCCAGGCGAGTCTTGTGCACAAGGCCGGCGCGAGCCAGTTCCAGTGCGAGACCGACGACCAGTGCGAAGGCGACAGCTCGTGCAAGTTTGACCAGGTGACGAGCGCGGGCTTTTGCGTGTGCAACATGTGGTCCCCGCGTGAGTTCCACGCGGTCGCTGTCCACGAGGGGGATTTCTATTTGTCAGGTGGGTACGCGCTCGTGCAACTAGGTAACTGCGGAGTGGAGGAGAACGCGCGCAAGCAGCCGTTGGGCGAAGAGTTTGCGTGCGGCGGCGGATACCGCGCGTACATGAACGACATGTGGACGTCGAAGGACGGACAGCACTGGACGCTGCTCAAGCTTCATGCGGCGTTCTCTCCACGCGGCGAGCACGCGATGGTGGCGTTCAAGTCGATGCTGTACATCTTCGGTGGGAGGTCTGGTGACTCGCTGGACAGCGCGAACCAGACGCTGCTGAACGATGTGTGGGTGAGCTCGGATGGAGCGCTGTGAAGCGTGCAGACGCCGCAAGCACCCTGGTCCGTGCGCTCCAAGCACGTCGTGCTGGTGCTTCCCGGCTCGACAGACTTGACATCGGGCGACGACCTGAAAGACGAACTCGTGCTCATGTACGGCGAGGACGAGGAGCGCACTTTGGAGGACGTCTGGACCTGGAAAGGTCCAACAGGGAGTACGACCCAGTGGATTCAAGATTTCTCGAGCGGCACAGACGCCGGGGACTACATGAGCCCAACAAGCAGCGTGAGCTACCTGAAAGGCATGCTAGACGCGGACGTGCTCGCGCTCAACGCTGCGGGCATCAATACGATCACAGACCTCACGGCGCTCTCGTTCGACCTCACGATCACGTTGCGCGAGATCATGCCGATCTGCGACTACATCGCGCTCGCCAAGCAGGTCGTGGCAACCTGCACCGTGTCTGCGGATGTCTACGAAGGCCAGGAGTACGCGAACCAGAAGGTGATCCAAGGCGTGAATGCCGATAATGCGGTGGCTGGTGCTGATACTATGACCGCAAACAACTGGGACGGATGCACGCACGTGGGCTCGATGGTACTGGACGCGACGACAGACCGCAAGAAGTGGCCCGACGTGAAAGGCGTCGACCAGGTGCAGATCCTGCGCGATGTGTTCGACGATGCCCAGGAATCGATCTGCAAGTGGAACCCGTCGCCGCGCTCGGGCCACGCCGGGATCGTGTTCCAGCGTAAGGTGTTTGTGTTTGGCGGGCTCACGAACCCGGATTACTACGAGAACGACGTCTGGTACCGGGACAAGCGGCGTCCGAAGGCGCAGCTCACGCTCATGCCGCCAACCAAGAGCTCTGACACTGTGTTCAAGTTTGAGAGCGACAAGTCCGGGTGCATCTTCGAGTACCACGTGACGAACATGATCGAGATGCTCGTGGTGCGCAACTGGACGCGGACTCTGGGCGAAGTGGACTTTCTAAGTTGGCTCGACGGCGGCAAGTACCGGTTTCGTGTCCGCGCGCTGGACCCGGCGGGCAACGTCGACCTGGCGTTCGAGCTGAGCCGCAACGAGTACATTTGGATCTACAAGCCGAAGCTGCCCTGGGCGCTGATCATCGGTCTCTCGAGCGCCGTGCTCGTGCTCTTCATCGGGTTCTTCATGGAGTGGCGCAAGCGACGAAAACGTGCGGCGATGGAGCGCTATGCGATGAAGCGCATGCGGCGCAAGCTTAAAGGCAAGAAAGCGGAAGGTGGTGACGGCGACGAGAACTGGTGCGAGACGTACGACAACGCCAAGGACAAGGACGGTAAGAAGGCGAAGAAGAAGAAGGGCAAGGTGGTTGGCGTCAAGGCATCAGCGGCAGGCAAGAAGACGTCCAAAGACAAGGACAAGGGCAAGAAGAAAGAGACGGACAAGTCCAAGGACAAGAAAAACAAGCCCGAGTCGAAAGAGAAGGACAAGTCCGAGGACAAAAAGGACACGAAGAAGAAGGAGAAGAAATCCAAGGACAGCAAGCCTGCAAAGGACAAGAAGGACAAGAAGGCCGTGGAGAAGGACAAGAAGAAGGCGAAAACGAAGGACGAGGGCAAGGAGAAGAGCAAGAAAGCGGACAAAAAAGCCGCCGACACGAAGAAGAAGAGCGCGGACCCGAAGAGCAAGCCGAAGAAAACCACAAAGGACGACAAGAGCAGCAGCAGCAGCAGCAAGAAGAAGAAATAAAGTGGTCGGGGCAGACAGAGCAGCGCAAGGCGGAACTCAACCTACTAAATCTAGTATCAGACACGCCCAGGATTTTTGGAATTGGAGCTTCTGGTCTTCTGGTCTTCTGGTCGTCGTTTGCTTGTCATTCATGTTGAAATGGATACTTTTTGAGGGAGGCACGGACTTGAATCTGTGACATGCTCGCATGTTTGTTTGAGCAGCTGAATCGTACTTAGTGGATACTAGCACGCCTGATTCCAGTTTATCATCACTCGAATCGGCATTTCGCTAATTGTTCAAGAAATGGCGCACGCTGCTACCCCCGATGCTGTCGTCACGCAACTGCTGCGCGTGCACCTGGGCCTGGGCGACTACGACGATAACGACACCTCTAACACCAGCACCAGTATCAGCACCAGTATCCGCAGCTTCCGCAACCTCTACCAGCTGCCGTTCCTGCACGCGCCGCAGGCGAAGCGCGAACTGCTGCGCGCCGCCGAGGCGACCTGCTGCGCGGGCGTGATCCTGGACGTGCTGCTCTACTTATCGCAGACGATGGCGCCGAGTCTGTTCACGAGAGAGCTCGCAGCTATGCCCGTGTCGCTCAGCCAGTGGACCCACTACCTGTCGGAGCAGTGTGTCGTGAACAACGAGAGCGTGTCGCTCGACGCGCTCCACGGACTCCTGGAGCTCTACTCGACTACGAAGCGGTTCCAGGACTTCGCGACGCTGCTGCTCGGGCTCGTAGCGAAAGAGACTCAGATCGACAAGGCATTGCGTGTAGCGCTTGAGGTCGCGGGCATCATCAAGCACTACCGCCACCGGTTCCCCAACTGGATCCTCGAGCTCATCAACGAGCACATCGCGCTCACGGAGTTGCTGATCGCGACAGAGAAGAACGACCAGTTCACGGCCCCAGAGGTGTGCGTCAAGAGCGGGTACATGGACAAGCGAGCACGAGGCGCTGTGAGCATCCAGGCCAACTGGCGCATGCGCTACTTTCAACTAGACGCGAACGAGCTCTCTTATTCCAAGCACGACGCCGAGAAGCTCGCGCACTCGCGGAACCCGTTCCTGGACAAGCGCCAGAAAGGCAGCGTGCGGCTCACCAAGGGCATGAGCGTCACGCCGCTCGAGTACAACGGCAAGATGTCCATCCGTCCGCACTGCGTCCAGCTGGGCGACGGCGACCGTGCGCTCATTCTCGATCCGTGCACTCCGGTAGTGCAGTACGAGTGGATGGCCGCACTCGCCGCGAACATCAAGCGCCTCGAGCTGGATCCCGTGTGGCTCAACTTCCCACGGCGGAGCGTGCACCACATGACCATGACCGAGTTCCTGCGGTACTGTCTGCTCTACCATTCGAAAGCCAGCAATAGTAGAGAGTTGCCAGCGTGTCACCCGCAGATCCTGCGCGAGCGGTTCCAGATCGACGAGAAGCGCTACTACTACAGTTTGCTGCAGAGCCTCGCGCGCATGGGCGACTGGGGCGAGTTTGAAGCCCACACGCGGCCGTCGGCAAAGATGAACACCATCTCGCTGTTCCAGAATGCTACCGGCAATAATAGTAACAACGTGAAAGCCCCGATCGACCCGAGCTGCATCGGCTTTGGCGCGATCCTGGACCTGGCGCTGTCGGGCAACGCGCCGGGCCATCTCATCGTGGACTTCGAGGCGCAACTCCAGAAGCAGGAAGCAAAGAATAGCGCAAAACCCGCGTGGAGCTGTCGACAGAATGGGAATGAGGACGCGTCGCTCTCGATCCGCATCGAGGTGCTTGACAGCATCCGCGCCGAGGGCTATTGAGAGCTACAGGATTGTTGTGTTTCGCTTTACCACACGAAGGCATGAAGCATGTTTACAAGTGTATGTGTTGTATGTATTGTGGTAGGTAGAGAAACGAAGTTGTTCTGCTAGCTACACGCTCATACATTCTCTCATCTCAACCTCTCTCTCTCTTTCCATCTCCTATACTTCTTCTAAAGCACTACAGACTATGGATCGATCGTTCTTATCAGCGACAAGCTTAGAACGTCTCCGAGGCGTTGAAGGCCTTCTCGAGCGGGTGCGGGCGCGTGATGAGGTCGAAGCGGTCCTGACCCACGCCGATCCACTTGATGTGCGTGCCCAGGAGCTCTTCGACGCGCAGCACGTACTTCTGCGCGGCCGCCGGGAGCTCCTCGAACGTCTTGCACTTGGAGATGTCCTCGTCCCAGCCATCCATCACCTCGTACTCGACCACCGACTCCTCGAGCAGCTGCAGGTTCGACGGCATGCCGCCGAGCTTCTTACCCTTGTGCCAGTACGCGACGCCGATTTTGACCTGCTTAAGGCCCGTGAGCACGTCCAGCTTGGTCAGGTTCAGCTCCGTGAAGCCGTTCACCATGTTCGAGTAGCGCATCTGCGGGATGTCGAGCCAGCCGCAGCGGCGAGGACGGCCCGTGGTCGTGCCGAACTCGGCGCCGACGCTGCCCAAGTGCGCGCCAACGTCGTCGTGGAGCTCCGTTGGGAATGGACCTTCGCCCACGCGCGTGCAGTACGCCTTGACGATGCCGATGATGCCGTTCAGACGGTTCGGCGAGATACCGCCGCCCGTGCACACTGAACCGATCGACGGGTTCGACGACGTCACGTACGGGTACGTGCCGAAGTCAATGTCGAGCATGGTCGCGTTCGCGCCCTCGACAAGCACGCGCTTGCCCGAGATGAACGAGTTGTTGAGGTACTCGATCGTGTCGACCGTGAAGCTCAGGATGTACTCTTTAATCGCGCGGTACTTTTCGATCTCGGCGTCGGCGTCGACTTCCAGGTCCGGGTAGTTGTCCTTGTAGAACTTGACCTGGTCGCGGAGCTTGTCGGCAAAGTCGTCAAAGTAGCGCAGGTCGCCCACGCGCACGCCGTTGCGGAGCATCTTGGACGAGTACGCCGGACCGATGCCTTTCTTGGTCGTGCCGATCTTGTTGCGGCCGCGGCGCAGCTCGTTCAGGCCGTCGATCTCCTGGTGCAAGTCGAGCACCATGTGCGCGCGGTCCGAGATGAGGATGCGGCCCTCGTAGTCGACGCCCATGCGCTTGAGCTCCTCGAGCTCCAGCAGCAGGCTCGGCAAATGCACGACGACACCGTTGCCGATGACGCACACCGCGTTCGGGTTGAGGATACCCGACGGCACCAAGTGGAACTTGTACTTCTTGCCGTTGTGCACGATCGTGTGACCGGCGTTCGCGCCACCGGCAACACGCGCGATCACGTCGTACGACTGCGACAGGTTGTCCACGAGCTTGCCTTTGCCTTCGTCGCCCCACTGTGCGCCGAGCACGACGTCCACACCGCCGTTGAAGCCGTCGTGGTGGCGCTTCGGGTTCGCCACCGCGGACTCAATGCGGTTGAGCTTGGCGACGACCTCCTTGAGCATGGCCTGGGTCTGCACGTCGCGCGCGACTGGCGCCGCGCCTTCGCACTGCGCCTCGTTGCTCGAAGACGACGCGGCGGCGGCCGTGCCCGTAGCGAGCACGAGCGCGCCGCCCACGGCGAGCGCCCAGCTGCTGCCGTTCTTGTTGCCATTGCTGGCCTGACTTCCCTCCAGTGCAAGAGCCGCTCGCAGCGACGCGGTCGCATGCGCGTTGGCGTAGCTCGCCTGGCGCCAGTGCGCTGCGACGCGCGTGGCGGCGCTTGTCACCTTCTTGACGGCGTCCATCCGCATCTTTTTCAAGATTCCGGGCAGCTCCTGCGCCAGCAGCCGCACAAAAAGCTTGGGGTCGAGAAGCAGGGGGGAGGTGGTTACGACGCTACAGACAGCGAAATAGTTATAGAGCCATGCCTCCTCCAGTCATTTTGTCGCATTGGTTTTGTTGGGTGTGACATGTGTGGCGCGAGCGGCACCACATCCATCACCTGATACAGTGATGTTGAAGTAGCCTTGGATATCGAGTATGAAGGATTTTTAGAATGATTGATTAGCAATATATTCTGAGAAATGTAAGACAAGGAGAAGTAAAGGCTTATGTAGTTTGAAAAGAGGATCAATAAACTCAGCTGGAGTGTACCGATTGCGCACTGGTTCGAACACGGTATTCAACCGGTATCTGGTCTACGACAAATAGATGGTAAGTGCGCGCGAACTTAAGAAGTTTTTTCATGCTTTATTCTGTTGCGAGGGACGAGTCTGTGTGAAGAACGAGTCTGTGGGTGGATATCAATCACGCTGACAGGAAGGGATGACTTCACTGCAGCGAAGCCATTTCGCCCTTGTGGCTCGTGGCAGATAGCCAGAGAAACGGACATGTCATCGCGGACGAGAAGATCATCCGCAGCAGTTCTTTCCATCGAAGTAAAATGCAACGAGGCAGCTCGTCTGATTCGTGCGAGTGAAGACGCCAACCAACCAAATCAAACCAGTCTTCCGTAGCGGTGAAAGCGCATGCAAAGCTCTGATCCCTGATCCTTGATCCCTGAGCCATGAGCCATGAGCCATGAGCCTTGGGCCATGAGCCTTGAGCTCTGCAACACCATAGCTCTGTAGTACAGTAGATCCATTCAATATTGATCCTTTTTCGATTCGTGCAAGCGAATGGGAAGAAAGTCCAGTGCATTTTGGTTGATTCTCTCCCATAATCTGCAATCTCAGCTGCTCACTCAATCTCGATGCTTCAGCTTTCCGATGACCAAAGCAGTTGCTCGTACAGTGTAAAACCAACCTGTAGATGAACAGAGGAGCGTCATCGAGTGTAAATCCAGTTAGTGCAGCACCAGCAAATGCAGCGAGGCCATCACCTTCGGCCAACGTAGCATTTTGGGAGCTGTTGCACAATCAGAGAAGTCACCATCGTCCATTTCATTTTCGTTTTCAAAGTGCAAGCTCCAGGAACTCATCTGAAGAGCTCATTTTACAGAATACGGTGACTGATTTACTTGGAACACTCCCATCTCTTTAACCGTTTAGTCCCTCTAAGATCCAGGGAGTAAAAATAGCACCTTGTTTTGTTAATCATGGAAGTGTACCTACGTCGACTTTTTTCACGAAAGCACCCCGCCCGCCGTACCCACTCAAGCAGCGATTTCTTCATGAGGGCAACTAGAGAGGGCGAATGAGTGCGTGGGCTCGCTTCTCTCACCCTATCTGTTTACCCATCTGAACGACCTTCACACCATTTTCACTCGCTTCATCTCAACACCCTCGCTCACTTGTGTGGTCGTCCAAAATTCAGAAGCCTCTCTCGTCTCTGCCTCCTAATAAGTCGGATACCTCGAGCGGCATGCATGTCACGCATGAGAAGCTGGACATTAAGTCGCTTTTGATGGAAGAAACGGACCTGGTTCGGCAGGCTTATTTCATAGTATTCATATTCAAGGTCAGCGCGCTTGCACAATTGCAAATCAAACGCATCTCCATTTCTCTTTATGGCTTTGCTTGTCAACCCACAAAAATGAGGGAGTGGGATCGTCCTATGGGAGGCTTCCACAGAAAAGAGAAGAAAACGACCGATTATTTCGTTCTCTTTTCTTCATTCTCGCGCTTTCGCGTCGGCCCACAATTGGGTCCACTTCTTCATTCGCCTCCATTTGCACACGTGCTCATTATTGATTGTCAACACCCGCAGCGCCCATAGGTGTATTTGTCTGGTTGTGTGTCTGCGTTTTGGGTGCGTGAGTTCGTTGTCGCGCGTGAAAAAGTCCAGTGCTGCTCCAACCAGAAACCTCTGGCACCATCGTCGAAGAACTCGCCATTCTCAGCTTTGCCTGCCTTTCTCATCATCATTTGTGCCAGAGCGAGCGACTTCCTTGCGAGAGCACCATGATGAACTCCTGCGAGCCAGGCGAAGACCCACTCCTCCAATTCGACGAGGACGAGGTGTCCTCCTGCGAGCTTTGCGCGCTCGCTGCTGCCAGTGCATCCTCTTCTCACCAACCTCTGCAACATCAGCAACATCATGGACGCACAGGACGACGCGGGTCACGGGGTCAAGCGCGCATCCCGCAAATCACGATCACAGCCATGCAGGGACGCCTCGAGCACGTGCACCACTGGATCGAGCACGCCGGCTGTGACGTCAACACTGTCGACTTCATGGGCACCATGCCGCTGCATCGCGCCGCGCTCGAGGGCCACGTGGACGTCGTCGAGTACCTGATCCAGCGCGGCGCATCGTTGCAGACTCGAGTGCTCGACGTGAAGGACACGGTCCTGCACCTGGCGGCGTCCAAAGGCCACGCCCAGGTGCTCAAGGCGCTGCTGCACGCTGGCGCGCACATTGAAGCCCGGAACGCTGACAACTACACCCCATTGCTCGCCGCGATCCGCTCGAACCACCTGCAGTGCGTGCAGGTGCTGATCGCGAATGGCGCGAGCGTCAGCGCGCCGTGGATTGTCGACCGTAGGGACGTCGGCACGTGTCTGCACCTCGCCGTGCAGTACGGATACCTGGAGCTGACCAAGTTCCTGCTCGGCGTCGTCGCGCTGGACGTGAACCAGAAGACCCGCCGGCACCACGCCACCCCGCTGCACTTTGCGGCGCGCCACGGCCACGTCGAGATGGCGCAGTACCTGGTCGAGCGCCACCATGCAGATGTGCGAGCGCGGGACGCACGTGGCATGACGCCGCTGCACTACGCGTGCGACTACGAGTACCACCTGACGAAACCCACCGAGCAGCACGGTGTCATCGAGCGCCGTCACGTGGAAGTCGTCGTTTGGCTCCTAAAATCCGGATCGAAAGTCAAGCCACGGAGAGGTGGAGACCGCGCGACGCCATTGAGGTGCGCTGCAATGCGCGGCCACTTGCAGATCGCCAAAACACTGCTGGATCACGGTGCGCGGAGCAGCAAGGCAACCACGTGGCTCTTCGCGCTGGTCTGGACTCGCGATCCGTTCAAAGTCAAGTTCTTGGTGTCTTCCGAGAACGGGTACAGTAGTAATACGGGATCTGGGTCTTCTTCGAACCAGAGCGCATCGTCTGGGAGCCGCAAGCAACGCAACAAGCGCACCGCCGCCTCTCGCGATAGCCTGAGTAGCTGCGGGACCCAACCAGATAGCCCAAGCAACATGACGATGTTGCTGGAGAACAGTACCAACACTGCTGCAAACAGGATACTGCCTAGTAGATTCTGGGACAGCAGCCACGGAACAACAACAAACAGTGGAGATCGTCGCACGGCGCTGCATTCTGCTTGCTTGGACTCGGACTTGAGGCTGCTTCTTGAGCTTCTCGGTGAGGACCAGCCGACCAGTAGCGATGACAACAACACCACCACCGCACTGGAAGCCCGACTCCTCCCCGAGGGGCTCACTGCGCTGCACATCGCGTCTCGAAACGGGTGGCTGCGCGGCGTCTCGGTGCTTCTCAAGGCTGGTGCGGATGTGAACGCGCTGACTTTGTCGAATGGCACGACGCCACTGCACATTGCAGCCGAGCACGGACACATCTCCGTGATCAAGAAGCTCGTCGCCCATGGCGCCAAGGTGAACGCATGCGATCACGCTGGTACCACCCCGCTGCTCGTCGCGCTGCGAAATGGTCGATCCTACGCGATGAAGCTCCTGCTTCGCCATGGGGCAACTGGTCAGCCGTGTTCACTCTCTACACGTGGCAGCATCAGTGGGATGTTGTCGCTGGGGGAGCTCTTCGCGTCTCAAGCTGAAGAAGAAGAAGAGAAAGAGGAGGAGCTGGCGCGCATTTTCAACCCCAAACGCACGACCGCGCTCCACATGGCAGCGTTCCACGGACTCCTCGACACTGTGCGGCAGCTCGCTGTCTGCGAGGGCGAGGACGTCGACGCGCGCGACCAGGACGGCGCCACGCCTGTGTGGATCGCGGCGCTCATGGGTCACCTGGACGTCGTCGAGTTCCTCGCCGAGCAAGGCGTGAACCTCAACGCGTCCGCGAAGAACGGCGCATCCGTGGCGCTCGGCGCCGCAGAGTTTGGCCACTTGGAGGTGCTCGAGTTCCTCACGGCGCCGAAGCCAGAGCTGAGTGTGGAGCGGCTGTCACTCACGCGCTTGTCGCTCCAGGACCACACGAGCGACCGGCTGTCACTCACGAGTATGTCTACATAGTAGGAATCACACAGGTTAGTCAGGTTAGTTAGATCACCCCACAGGAGTTTTGATACCATTTTTGGCTGCTGGTAGTCGCTGCCGCCGTCATTGTTGTTTGTTTATTTAATGGGAACCTGGGGATTTTCTACCACTTTTTTCGATAAATATGATCTTTATACCAAAAGTTCAGAAACTGTGGAAAATATACCACGTCGCCTTGTTTTTACAAAGTTTACCAAAAGTATGCTCTCTATACCATCAAAGTTTG
>JAASFU010000484.1:0-21810 GCA_023333955.1 Globisporangium paroecandrum | reverse complement strand
CCCCCCCCCCTCCCCCTCCCCCTTGAGCCCACTCACTACTCGTCGGTCATGACGACGCCCATGTCCACGCCCATGTCGACCACCAGCAGCTCGCACGGGGTCTCGCACTTTGGCTGGCAGACGCCCAGCTCCGCGCCGCATCTGGCCACGTTCGCGATGGGCGGCGGACTGTCGTCGTCCACCGGCAGCGTCGCGGCCCCTTCGACGTCGACGTCCGGATGGAAGAGCACGCTGACGCTGCAGCAGCTGAGCGGCTTTGGCATGCGCAACTTGTCGGCGTACGGCACGGCCAGCGGCGCGCTCATGGACGTGTACTTCAAACTAGGTGCGTGGGTGTGAAGCGCAAGCAGCAGCTTTATTTATTTATTTATTGATGGTTGCCTATCAAACTGGGGGTGATTAACGAACCCATATTATACTAGCGGTGCTAACTTATTGTGCGCGCGTGTGTTATGCAGTGCTGGATCGACAGGTCGTGTACGTGAGTGAGATCGTGCGCAACACGCTCAACCCCGTGTGGGTGCCCTTCCAAACGGACGACACGGCGTTCGGCGAGGGCAACATTCGCCAGCTCTTCAGCGGGACGTACTTTGACATCATCGTCGTGCGTGTGAACGACCGCAGAAGACCGCGCCGCAAGTCGCGCGCGCTGAGCGGCAGGCTCGTCGAGGATGACGCGTGGGAGCCGAACACGCGGCCGCTCAGCGAGCAGCCGAGCGCCGAATCGGGAGATGACGAGGACGAGATGAAAGCCAGTGTACCTGTCGCCGATGCTGCGGCGGCAGCGTACATCGAGGAAGAAGAGATCCTGGGCATGAGCTTCAATGTGCGCGAGCTGGAGCCGCTCCCTGTGAGCGTTGCGGAGATCACGAACCTGCCGCTGAATACGTGTCTTTTCGAGTTTAACGGGCGAACGTACGTGCGGCGCGAGGTCACGGAGGTGCTGATCGAGTCAGGGGTGATCTCGGCGAAGCATTCGCGGAGGAAAGGGTCGGCGATCCAGCTGAAGGAGTACAGTCTGCACGAAGGCGTGGAGAGTCTGCAGCGCATCATTTCGACAAAGCAGGAGATCGAGCAGCGCACAGTAGGCAACGACGCGCTGAAGAAGCAGATCGAGCAGCAGTTATGTGCTGCAAAGCCCGTCGTGTCGAAAGAGCAGCGGCGAACTGCGATGGAGGATCGCGTGCGCGCGTTGCGCAAGCAGGTCGCGGAGAAGAAGGCGAACCTGGAGCGGCTGAAAACAGCGATGCATGATGAGCGCAAGACGTTCGAGACCGACATCCACATCCCAAAAGCGCTGCTGAGCACGATGCAAATGAGCATGCGCTACAAGGACGAGAAGCAGGGTATCCTGGAGCGCCGCTGCGAAGTGCTGCGCGCGGCGCACAAGATCCGGTCGCGCCAGGCCATGCTTGTGAAGCAGCTCGGCGCCGTGTACCCGATCGACTACGAAGGCGCGGGCGAGTACAAGATCCGCGGCATCAAGATCACGAGCTCGGACCTGACCGTCGGCGGGCGCGCAGATGAAGAGACGATCTCGACCGCGCTCGGCTACATCGCGCACTTGGTGTTCATGCTGAGCAAGTATCTGCACGTGAACCTGCGCTACCGGGTCGTGCCGTACTCGTCGCGGTCGTATTTAAAAGACGAGATCAACGATCCGCACGGCGAGTACCCACTGTACAAGAAAGGTGCCGACAGGGAACGCTTCGAGCGTGGAATCCACTACTTGCGAAAAGACGTTGAGCAGGTGAGTTCTCGGTTGGCTTGAGGCTTTGTTTCTATGACCTCACATCTTGAAAACTGATTGATGACGATGACGATGTCCTCTTTGTAGCTGCTCTTCTCTCGCGGCCTGGATCCGACGCACGGCGCCCCCATCCTGGCGCGGTTAAAAGCGCTCACGGACGCTGAGATATCGTGGCTCCTGAGCGACCGAGACTTCAATACCAGCAACGGCAGCAGTAGTGTATCGAACGGCGCGATCGTGTCGCGATAAAGCAGCAGCAGAAGAAGAAAAAACAAGACAAAGCAGATGGAGGATTTCCGTAATTATGCGCAGAGGGGATGTAGTCACTGTGTTGTTATCAGTAGCTTTGGCAATAGACAATCAGTATAAATTGCCAAAACTTGGTACGGGGAGAAAGGAACGTGGATGTGTGCGATTGCGACTGTGTTTGCTGTTGCTCGATGATTTCAGTTAGACAAAGAACAAAGTACGATAGCAGCGGAGTGGTTTTACAATTTCGGACCGATGGGAGGGTAGTGGGTCTTGTACCAGTGGCGTGCGATGTCCTCGCGCTTGCAGATCCAGACATCGTGGAAGCTCTGCACATAGTCCAAGAAGCGCAGCAGTGCCGCAATGCGGCCTGGATGCGCCACCACGCGGCAGTGCAAGCCCACAGACATCATCTTGGGCTGGCCGCCGCGGCCCTCGGCGAGCAGCACGTCGAACGCGTCCTTCAGGTACGTGAAGAACTGGTCGCCTGAGTTGAAGCCCTGGAAGGACACGAATTTCATGTCGTTGTTGTTCAGCGTGTACGGAATCACCAGGTGCGGGCGGCCAAAGTCGTAGTTCCAGTACGGCAGGTCGTCGTTGTACGCGTCCGAGTCGTAGAGGAAGCCGCCTTCTTCGACCACGAACTTGCGCGTGTTCACATTCGGCTTGCCCTGGTAGATACCTACTGGTCGCTTGCCGATCACCTTCTCGTGCACTTCGATCGTCTTGCGGATGTGCTCGCGCTCCGTGGCTTCGTCCACGTTCTGGTAGTCAATCCAGCGGTATCCGTGGCTCGCGACCTCCCAGCCGGCTTCCACCATGGCTTTACCCGCGTCGGGGTTCTTCTCCAGCGCAAGACCAACAGCATAGACTGATAACAATAGGAGCAGTCCACACATTGTTAGCTCGATGCAATGAACCAGCATCATGCAAGCAGTTCAGCCTCTCTTACCCGTGACAGGCATCTTGCGCTCCGTGAAGGCGCGGTGCAAGCGCCAGAAGCCCACGCGACTACCGTACTCATAGAGCGACTCCATGTTCGCGTGGCGCTGACCGACGTACGGTGACGCGCCGACAATGTCGGAGAGCAAGTGTTCGGACGACTCGTCGCCGTTGAGGATGCAGTTCTCGCCACCTTCCTCGTAGTTGATGACGAACTGCAGCGCGAGCTTCTTGCCACCGGGCCACTTGGGGTCGAAGCCCGCGCGGCCGTATCCGATGAGGTCGCGTCCAGCCATCGTGCTTCCCGTTGGCGCTGTTTCTGGAGTTGTGGGCTCGCGGATGCTGCGATGAATGCACGAATGAGAGAGCGAGGAGGGAAGCTGCACAGTTGGTTGATCTGATGAGCTCTCTCGATCTGCTGAATGCGAATTGACTGTGAGCTCCTTGAAAATGCAACGCATCACCTTTTCGAAAACGGTCTGGCTGAAATCCGCACTTTTACGGATAATACCGGTACTACCAATTGAAAAGATCGATTCGGACTTTACAAAGTGGATTCTGTACAAATGCAGATCGTATATTAACGGATAGATGCGGTGCAATGATATCCTTCCTTCCTTCACTCTTTGGCTCTTTGGGGGCGAAAAAGGCAGAAAGCAAAGCAGACGCGAGAAAGCAAGAAGCTCACTCCCGTGCCAACTAACGAACGCAGGAAGGAAGAAGAGAAGCAACGCCAAGATGTCTGGAGCCGGATACGATCGCCACATTACCATCTTCTCCCCTGAGGGACGTCTCTACCAGATCGGTACGTGGCTGCTGCTTGACGTGACGCCAGCCAAGAGAGGGAATGAGGGGGATTGCTTTGTAGCGCCGTCCACATGCGAAGAGATCTTTCGTCTCCACAATGAAGGATGAGGGGGTGGAAGCGGGATGGTTGCTGAATAGGGTGAAACAAGATGCTGAGCTCTTGTTTCTGCGCTGTCCCCCTTCCACCTGAATGGATTCCTCCTGCTGCGATATATTACGATATGCTGACTGAACATGTTGCTGATGTGTGAAATGTACCTCTTTCACTCACTCACTCTCTCTTTTCATTTGGATGTCATGCAGAGTATGCGTTCAACGCTGCTAGAGAAAGCAACTTGACGTCGGTCGCTGTGCGTGGCAACAACAGCGCGGTGTTTGTGACCCAGAAGAAAGTTCAGGTACGGCGCGCTTGACGTTTGCTTGTGCGGGTTTTCGACAAGAGCTAACATTCACGGGTGGACTTGCGCTTTGCTAGGACAAATTGATTGAGCCAGATTCGGTCACCAACATTTTCCAGATCACCCCTGAAATTGGCGCGCTGATGACGGGTCTCTATGGTAAGAGCGCGCGCAATGCTGACGAGGACTATGATGCGATGGAACTTGTAATTTGACCTCTTCTCTTCTTATGTTGCATCAGCTGATGCGAAGGCTCAAGTGCAGCGTCTTCGCTACGAAGCCCACGAATTCGAGAACAAGTACGGCTACAAGGTGCCGTGCCACGTGCTGGCGAAGCGCATCGCCGACGTCGCGCAGGTGTACACGCAGCACGCGTCGATGCGCGCGTTCGGCGTCATCACGATGCTGATCAGCGTGGACGAAGAGAAGGGACCTCAGCTTTTCAAGATCGACCCTGCCGGCCACTTCTGGGGCTACAAGGCAACGTCCGCGGGCTCGAAGGAGCAGGAGGCGCAGAACTACCTGGAGAAGAAGGTGAAGGCGAACCCAAGCATGGACTACGAGACCGCGCTGCACACGGCGATCACGTGCCTGCAGTCGGTGCTCTCGGCGGATTTCCGTCCGAACGAAATCGAGGTCGGCGTCGTCATTGAAGGCCAGCGGTGCGTCCTTTTTTTCTTCTCTTAGTTATGTTGTGCCTACGATTGTGCTGGTGAGTGTAGTGTGCGTGCTCCTAAACCAATTCCATCAATGTGTTGTTATATGGTCTGCTATAGATTCCGTAAGCTGACCGAAGACGAGATCGAGACCCAGCTGACTGCTATTAGCGAAAGAGACTAAGTGGGAGTTTGGAGATTCGACGCGAGAGATCAGTGCTGCTGATGCTGTCTGGCGCGAATATCGGCCGCGCTAACTAGCGTTGTTGGATGCTACAACAGCAGCAGCTCATTTTAAAACAAAACCACACACAAAAGTCCTATGAGGAAAAACAAAACAGCAAATTCGTGAGAGATGGTTTGAACTCTTCCTCGAAGAAGTGTTGATATTCGACGTGTGATCGGTGGCTTTTCTTGTGGTCTCACTTGGCTGGGCAGGCCCACATGGGGCTCTGATGCAATCACGCTTTAGCCAACCCAACTACTTCCATTTCATCAAGAGCGCACGTTGTGCCCTGTCGGGCACTTCAACTTCGGTCCCTTCATTGGCAGCGGGAGACGCTGTTGTCAATGACAGTCAAATGTCCATTTCAGGTGACCATTTTACTTGGTGTGTTCCACTCCAAAGAATGCTTAATTACATATAACTATTTTAAAGAGTTATTTTACATTTGAATGGACCAATCAACGCGCGAGAATGTTAAATGAAACCCTTCAAACATTATATTTCGAAGTTGAAGTTGCATTCGCCTTTTGGGCACCTGCACCTGCGGTTTTAATGCCTCCTCCTTGCGTGAGGCGCATGCATGCTTTGCTGCTCCATCCGTGACACGCACAATGAGACTACTGCCTCGAGCTCAGGAGTATGGGGAGTTGTGTGTTCGCCCGTCATATTTCGTGCGCTGCCCACCGCACCGCGCGCGCCGTTCCTATCTGTTCGAGTGTGAGCGAGCAATATCGCGCATTGAACCCCGCTGGATGTTCATATATCGCTCGAAATTCTTGCTTGCTTACTTTCGAAGATCGTAGCCTTTTCCGCAGATTCTCAAACACTCCAATCATTATGTGTTAATGTTGACATCCCATGCCATCGCCGCTCCCATGCCATCTCCACATCTCACGCTCATGCTCTGCTTTCCATTTTCTCCCCCATCCATGTGGGAGCGAAGCCAGATCTTCTTCGCATGATGTAAGTGCTGGCTCGGTATGTACGTTGGTGTGTTTCATGGATATGCCCATGTTGAAGTGCTGCGCGTCTGCTATTTATGTATAGCGTGTGAGGTCAACACATTCACATTCTCTGCTACGTGGCAGTCGTGACACTGGTGGTGTTGAGATTCCGATAGAAAAAGGCATGGTATGGGAATGTGAGAAACTGTGATTTGTATGGGAATGCAATCGATCAGCAGGCCCGCTTGAAACTGTGGTGTGGATAGGTCTTCCACCACTCCACCCAGAAACAATATGAGTACTCTCTCTCTCATTCACCAATTTGCCAGCAAGCCCGCACTCGATCCTCCCGCCCCCCAGTCATAGATAAACACACCCAGCCAGCCCGCTCCCATTCGTTCTTCACATCTGATTGCATCGTCGTCTGGAAGGAGAGTGTTCCCCCCGCCCGCGGTGAGTGTGAGCGAGTGAGTGAGGTGAGTCGTCAGTCGGTCGGCCCGTCCGCGGTTGGCTTCGTTTGGATCGTCGTCCTCCCGTCCCATCCCACTTGCAGTCAGGAAGGAAGGAACGGACTGCTCTTCAACGACTCGCACTCAGAAAAGAGAATAGAGAGTGAGCGAGTGAGCGAGCGAGTCAAGCAAGCAGAACAATCAGTTATAAAGCTGCGCAATAGTGAGATAGCGAAGGAGGAAGAAGGGGAAGACCAGCGAGCGAAAACGCCGCCGCACGAGACGCGCAGCGAAGTGAGGAACGGGGCCGGGCTGGTAATTGTTGGTGAGTGTGAGTGAGAGACTGGCGTCATTTGCGCCTGAGATTAGTTTGTATTGCAGTAGAAAGACACGAGAAGGAGCGACCCGAACGCTTACGCCTCACCTGAACGCGCTCCCTGAGGCGAAATCAGACAAGGACCAGCCGCGGAGTGCTGATATCACGGAGCTAAGCACAAGAAAGACTGCGACCATCAATACAGCGTCAATACAGCCTGATAGAGACCAAGCGGTAGAGTAACCAGCGAATTCACCAGATCTTCCATTTGCCAAACCAAGAGATCAAGTGAACCAGAGGTCAAGATCCCAGAGCTGAGCGTGCTTTCATTAGCTTGCTTCATCGGGCTCTTTCGCTGCGGATGCTGCTCGCTGGTGCGATGACCAAGTTCGCGACGACCTCAGCGACAGTGACGACCGCTGCCTCCGCCACCACTCCGCGCAAGCTAAGCCAATTAGCGACATCAGCCCCCAGCCGCCTCTCCGAGTCGAGACTGCAAGTTGAGCTCCCCCGGACTGGCTGGCGCTCGGCGCTCTGGCCGTCGAGTCCGGTGCTTAGAAAGAAGCTCCACCTCGTCTCGGCATCCGACCGCCATTCCCCGAGTAGCAAGTTCAATAGCAACCCTACCAGCAATATCAGCAACAACAACAATAGTCATGCAGTGCTGGAAGGCGAGCTGATGTCTCCAATCCCGCTCACGATCAAGCGACGCGACTACCGACTTGAAGAGCCCCAAGATGACGATCCGTCAAGTCATGACGGCGACTCTTTTGACAATCGTGTGCGAGGAGGGACGACAACTCTGCTGAGCATGAGTAGTCTCGAGAACGCGCTGCCTGTCGTGAGCGTGCGTCTGCATGGCAGCCAGTTGCAGGTGCAGTCAGCTCCTCAGCCCACGCTGCTTCAAACGAAGGCAGCTCCTGTAGCTCCTCTTCCAGTCGCACAACTACGTGATAACAAAACGCAAGTATCCCCTGAAGTGCTCGTAAAGAGGAGCTCGCTTGAGCAGGAGCTCGAAGAATTTCGCGGCAATGCCGACATGAGGATCGTCATGTTCCCAGACTACTTTGCAGATGAAGAGAAGGAGCTTGTCAAGCAGGTTGCAGAAGAGCTGCGGCTCGGGTGCCAGACCGGGGAGCGCAACATCGCGGTGTTCAAGACTGGATCGTGCGAGAAGACATTCCCGCCAGCGCATGTCGTCGCCCGCAATCGGGTCTCATGTGTCGGCAGCGACGGATCAACCGGAGATGACGTGTACGTGGATGTATCGGAGCTAGCACTTCAGGGGAAAGACTGCTTCATTGCCCGTCTTCGCCTGCGCCGCCTGAGCTCCGGAAGTGGCGTGCGTCGCAACATGCTCTGGGACGTCGCGGAACTTTCGCGAGCGGATGGAATTGCGGATCCTGTTGCAGAAGGGGAAGGCGGTGTCTACGCAGTCCAGTCTCGCGCCAGTGGCCAGAAACTCGCCATGTTCAAGCCCGCAGAGGAAGAGAAATTTGTGCGTGAGGGGCTTTTCCCAGGCGAAGGTGCAGTTCGCGAAGAAGCCGCGTACGTGCTGGACTCGAGGAGCAATGGCTTCAGCGGTGTGCCTCCGACTGCAGTCGCTCGCCTGCAACTCTCGAACATTGGCCGCTCCAAGCAAGGAGCGGTTCAGCGCTTCATGACGAGTAGCATCGGGAGCATGGAAGGATTCGGCATGTCGTTCGACCTTCAGAAAGCCGAGGCGTTCGTTCCCGTGGAGCAGGTGCACCGCATTGGCTTGCTCGATATCCGCGTTTTCAACACAGATCGCCATCCTGGCAACATCCTGCTGATCGGAGAGAAAGCGCCGTTCACGATGGTGCCGATTGACCACGGATGCATCCTGCCGAGCTGGTTCCATTTGTCGGAGGCGCGCTTCGATTGGCTCGAGTACCCACAGTGCAAAGTGCCGTTCTCAGCGCAGGCGATGGAGTACATTGAGTCACTAGACGTAGAAGCTGACGCGCTAGCGCTGCGACGGCTCGGGATCCGAGAGGAGTGTGTCGCAACACTAAAGATCTGCACTTTGCTCCTGCAGCGTGCAGCGAAAGCTGGCAAGACACTCTTCTGGATCGGATCGTTCATGCAGCGCGCGGGCTGCTTCGAGACGCCGTCCGAGCTCGAGCTACTCGTCCAGCGAGCGTGCGATGTGGCCAACATCCCGTTCACGTTTGTGCTGAGTGCGTTTAACGAGCAGAAGGGCAACATCCCGCTGGGCATCTTGAGCCGCCGTCCCCCAAAGCAGTTTTTTGATGCGCTCGACCGCCTTGTACGTGATGCAGTCGTCCAGTGACACTGCAGCTAAACAGTACGAGCAGCTCCAGCTTGACAGCGTCATGGCCTGTGTGGTAGCAGTATGAGAGTCAACGAAGATAAGATGATCTCACTCATCATCGTATCCAAGTGTTGCGTGTGGCTTGGTCACGACCACCCGTGGTTTGCGATTGCAAACTTCCATGTGCCCTTTCGCAATAGATCCAAGCAGCTACAATACCGTACTTGTTGCAAGTCTCTTCGTATTTTGTCAGCCAATCAAATAATAGTATAAACACTATTGGCCAATCACATTGACTCTCGATTCAAGTTTTCAAGTGTCAAGTGTGGCCGCCCTGCCCATTTGCAATTTGCAACAAAGCACAGCACAGCATCAAAGGGAAAAGTGCAAGCGCTGCTGTGGAGGGATGGCGGCCAAGACGATGCGCAGCCGCTGGGCGCAGTACGACGACGAGCTCGAGGACAGCGACCAGACTATCTCGGCGTTTCGGCGCGCGCAACGCAGTGGCGGGGGTGGGAGTGGTTCCGCTCTCCCGCAACAGCCGCTCTCAGCGTCGTCGTCTTCTGCTGGTCGCAAGAAGCCTCCGGTCAAATCCGCATTCTTCTTTGAGACCACGGACGAAGAAGAACTCAGTACGCATGGAGCAGCTGGACTTACTGCTGGTAGTACGCGAGCGCGCGGTGCAGGTAGACCAGCTTCACAGCGACAGTACACAGCGCGTATCGCGTCGCCGTTGAGCGGAAGTAGAGCGTCGCAGGCGCTTGTGTCATCCGGAGGAGGAGCTCCCGAGCCGTCGTTCCCGCTGCAGCACACGCGATTGCACATCGGCGAGATCCAGTTCCCAGTCACTCGAAGCGTGCTTTGGTATGCCGCTTGTTTGTTTGTGCGTATTATTATGCGGTATTGTCGTCTATTAGCGTTCGGGTGTGTTAACCCGTTTGTTGGAAATGGCGTTGCTACGCACATAGGGATCGGCGCGTGCTGGCAGACCCGATCGACGTCTCGGTTGAGCAGGTTCTACCACGCTTTACAGTTGTTGCAAGTGTGCTGAAGCAAGTTTATCAGCTCTTCAGAGACAGATTGACGGCGAAAGAGAGTGCTGGTGAAAGCGAGGTGTTATGCTACCTCTGCGGAGATGCAGCCTCGATAGTGGCTGAGAACCACGTCAAGCTCGCGAAATTAGCCATGAAGCAGGTGCGTAATGCGTTTTCAGTTGTTGTCATAGTAGATTTGTGTCTATCGCTTGCTATTGTGAATGAACTGACTGGGTACTCACTGTTATGATGTTATGATCACACAAACAGCAACGCAAGGACAAGTGGGATCCAAATGTGCTGTGGGTGCCCGTGTACGCGGTCGTGGGGAAGAACAAAGTCCTGCAGCTATCGCAGAAACAGTATGTGCCCGCCATTTCGTCTTTACAGCAAGCGTACGCAGATGAAAAGACCGATGCTCTGACAGTAAAACTCCAGGTACGATTGCTGTTTATTCATCCTGATCTACTGTAGTTTCTGAAATTGTGTCGTTGCCCCTCTGCTGTCGTTATCTTACACAGCCCAACTTTTTAGTGACGTCGTCTGCAGTCCACAGCGCTCAGCTGGATTTCCAACTCGAGTGCCCCGCGCCGCCGATTCTCTTCCGCTTCTCTCTGATTCGGAACTTGCCGCTGCTCATGACTCCACTTGCAGCGAGCCTGTCGCGACAGGAGTTTGGCTCAGCTGAGACTACTCGACGCAGCGGTTACTTGACGCTAGACCGAGCACGGAAAGCGGTTCCTGTGCTCAAAACCGACCCGCTTATCCTTCAGCAGCCCATTGTTGGCGTCTGGGTGTACGGCGTCCCGCTGAGCGAAGAGTGGAGCAAAGACGCGGTAAAAGCGCAGATGGCAGATCCGTACCTGTACTTTGCGTGCTTGGGGTACATTTCATCACGAACGATCAAGGAGAGAGCCGAGCTGAGCAAGAATACGTTCTTGGTCTCAATCTATCCGTCGGGGAGTGCATCACAAGATGGACAGCGCCACGTCAGCTCTCTGCCGCGCTTCTTTGAATGCAGCTTCTCGGATCACTTCGACCCGCAAAGTCCAACCCCGATTGGTTTGTATGCGCAACAGCGGTCGTGTTTGGTCGGGGTTTCCAGTTTTTCGGCTGATTTGGAGTTCAAGCTGAGCTCGTCGCCATGTGAAGAGTGGGAAAACGCCAGACAGC
Organism: Globisporangium paroecandrum; assembly: GCA_023333955.1. Taxonomy (NCBI): domain Eukaryota; phylum Oomycota; class Peronosporomycetes; order Pythiales; family Pythiaceae; genus Globisporangium; species Globisporangium paroecandrum. Next base: position 10,570 of record JAASFU010000484.1, on the reverse strand, counting down.
AGCTCGGGATGCCAACAGCGCCTGGCAGTCGTGAGAAGAGCGTGAAGCAGCTACAGGAAGACTCGAATGGCGAGCAAGTGCCGCCTTCTCGAAGTGATTCGAGCTTTGGATCGGTTGGTGCAGGTTGCTCCTCGTTTTCGCAGGTCACGTTCGCTCAAAGTCGAACAGAGGCACGAGAAGATGACGGCGTCGAAACGCTACGCCAGTCTATAGGATCGACAAGGTAAGGCAGATTGTGTCTCGCTGCTCCTGCTTTTGGTATATGTGTGTGACTGACTCAATGTGTTATTCTCTACAGAGAGGAAGACAAGTCGTTCCAAGCAAACAAGGAGTCTTTCTCCAACTCGAAAGAAAACGCAGCGCCAAACTCTCATATCCACAACGCTGAAAGTGATGATGACAACCTTCGTGGGAGTCAGCTAAATCATCAACGAAATCCAGTCCCAGCACCAAGATCGTCATTACCAAAGGAAAGCAGTGATTTGGAGCAACGCGACCGGTCCAACGCAAGCACAGGCGTGCGTAACTGCTGTAAATCGCAGGCGCTGTTGACAATTCAGCACCAGCAAATTCTCGAGAACCAGCAACGACAACTCCACGAGATGCAAGAGCAGATCGTGCATCTCCGTCGGCTCTTGGATGCAACAAAGAGCATGGATACTGGGGGCAATGACGACTCCAGAACCAGCCCTGTGGTCGATCCAGAGTTTATCCAAGAGCCTAGCGAGAGTGTGGAGCAGAAATTTTCAACAGTGAATCAGAGCATGGACGAAGAAAGCGTTGTTGACGAGCAAGGTTTTGCGCGTTCCGACTTTGCAGATGACGAAGAGCAAGATGAAGTGATTAAAGATGACAATGATCATGATGAAGATGCTGAAAGCTCATTGCATCTGTCTTCGATCAGCGACTCGTCGATGCGATCCGATCTCTCGTCGCTGTCGTCCTCTTTGGTCGGAAAGAGACTGAAAGCGAAATTCAGGAAATCCGGAAGCGGCTTTAACCAGTTTGCTCAATCCCACGGATCAGAAGTTGGCTCAGCATGCATGGAGAGAGCGTCATTCCATGGTGGTGATGCAAATGGAATGGCGGTCGATAAGGGTCCAGCTAAAACGAGAGATGAAGAGCGTCACGTACAGCAGCTTCATGATCCGGCTGGAGAAGCCAGTGCTAACCGAATTGCTCAAGATAACAACAACGAGAAAGGGTTTCGGCGGAGTGAAGAAGAGAAAGCTGACGTAAGCGACTCGGATGAAGAATCCCAGATCCAAGATTCACCGCTTGAGAAGCTGCTGATGCCAGAGCAGTATATGAAAAAGAACGATGCGTTCGTTGATCACCACCGTGGTTGCTTCACTACCCCCACTTCGGATCTGCACAGCTTCTGCGTCCCGCGCATCAAGTTCACAACCGAGACTTCGTCGGACTACCTTTCGGACTCGGAAGACGAAGAGATCCGCCTCATCGAGCAAAAGTACAAGCGTCTGCTGATGTCGTGAGGTGTCAAGTGTCATCAAGAAGAACAATAGCTGCAAATTGTGGTTGCAATAAATTAAATCCAAGTCAAGTGAGTTCGTACTCTGTGTGAAGGTATTTGGAGTTTTTGATTGGCTGACTCTCCTTGTTGTTTATTTCACCTCATCACAAGCTGATTCGAGCCTTGGTTATCGATCTGTTTAGCATGGGCCTCGCAGGAATGCGAAGTTGTCGTCGTCATCATCGACTGAGGCTTCGCATCAAGAAGCAGATGACGCAGATGGCAGTTCTCGGAAGTGAGCAACGCGACAAGAGCCTCGAGTTCCAGGATTCGAGCGTCCTTCGCTTCAGCTTGGCGCTTCGTGTCTTCGACTTGCAGGAACAGTTTGTGCACGACGCTCTCGACTGAAACACGCTTCTCGCAGCAGCTACTACTGCTGTCATCGCTAGAGTTTTCAATTTCAGGACCCTCGTCGTCCCTCATGATGCTCGAATCACACACCAGATGGGTGGAGACTCTGCGCTGCAGTTCAAGTATGCGCTTTTGTTTCTCCACGGTTCGAAGAGCAGCAGATCCAGGCCCGCTGACGACTTGTCGAGGAGCCTGAGTATGACAACAAGGATGGTGACTCGTGTTTCCCGAGGACGCTCGTTCAAAGGCGCGCGTCAGCGATCTCAGGCTCCTGATCTCGACCTGCAGGCGCCGCGTTGCCACATAGTTGCGGAAAAATCGCTTCAGGACGCGGGACGCATTTTTTGGGATTCTTGGAGGTACTGCGGATTCATTCTCAAATTCACGCTCGACGTCTGTGGTGAGCATTCTGAGCAAGCGCAAGGTTACAAGGTTGAATGTGTCGTGCTGCTGCAGATGAATGTGCGAAGACTTTGAGGACTTGGGGGCTAAAACTGAAATTCACGAGGCGATTGACAGACACATGAGGGTTACGATATTTTTGTACTCACATATTTCGCTTGCTATTTTAGCTTTGTGACACCTGGTGCTCATCATGTTCATGTTGCTAGCTTGCTGCTAGGACTCGCACTAACTCCGTTCGTTGACAAAGACGGGGTGACAGTCGAAGACATTGCCGGTGGCTTGATGTAGACGAGGTACTCCACTGGGAACTCAAACACGGTTGGCTGCGATGGTAGAGCCCCTTGCCCATTAGCCCCTGACGGATGAACGAGAAATCGGAATCGGTTCAAATCATAGACGCCGGAACTCATGAAGCACGCTTTGAGCTTGATCGTTTCTTGGGAATTCGGTGCGAGGTCCACGATCTTCTTCTTTGTCACGCCAGCCCAGAAGAAGTGAGGGGACGCAGCACCAACTAAGGGACCGGCGAACGGGAAGCTCGCACTTTGTTTGTTGGCGCCTGGCACCTGCTTGCCTTCGCTTGGATGGAGCATCTCCAGAGTGAAGTCGATTGGAGACGAGCTGGCAGAGCAGTCGTTTCGAATCGTCATGAGAATGTCGAGCTCTGCGAAATTCAGCCCCGACGCCGCAGCGATGCCACCAGCCGATTGCAGTGAAATCGTGTCTGCATACTTGAGCGTGACGTTCAATGGGCACACGTTCGATCGAAGCGGCGAGCGCACTTTGATCGAAGTCACGTTCGCCTGGCCAATTGTGCGTCGCCGAACGCTGTTCTCAGTCGACCAGACCAGCACGAGGTGACCGTCCACATCTGGCGAAGCCAGCAACGCATCTCTCGATGTGGGCTGCGGGTCTCGCTTCTCCTCTTCGACTTGCTGCGGTGGCTGCTCTCCGTGCTGCTGACTCTTGAGCGCCTTGTTCTCGCGACGCACGCTCTGGATTGTTCGAAACCCGCCGCCGCCGCGCTTCCCATCATTGCCGGAGCCATTCCCATCCGCTGTCGCTTGCGCCGCATCTCGCACGAGTTCGCGAGCATTCTCGATACAGAGAAACTGCTCCACTGGGAGCTCGCCGATCACATCAGTCAAAGCGCCTTGCGAGTTTAGCTGGAGAGAGCACGAGTTAAACGCTGACGAAGACGATTCTTGGTCCTTCAGAGGAGTCACTCGGAAGTAGCTCGTGCTCGCTTCCTGGAACCCCAACTGCGTTGAATCACGAGCGCCATTGCTCGCTCCTGCGACTCCGTTCTTTGAAATTGGCGCTGGGAAGCGCTCAATCTTCCAGGAATTGCTCAAGCACATCAGAGTTTCCAGTCGGACCGGGTCTTGATGGTCGACGTTCCCGTCTCGTCGCTGGTTCTGCACAGTCACACCGAGAATGTACTCACCGCTTGCTCCAAAGCTTGGGTCAACGGAGTACGCCACATTCACACACGGGAGCAGGCTGAGGTCAAACCCCATTCTCACAGTCCGAAACAATGGCGCTACGCCCATGGTAGTGGTAGTTTGTTCATTCTCCGATGACGTCTTTCTGTACCGAAACACGAGTCGTGGATGAAGTCTTCCAGGTTGCAGCCCTCTCGCCCACATGACCAATTTCTTGCTTTCCCCTGGAGCCAACTTCACGCCACTCAAGTCCAGCACTTCTCCGTTTGCACCAATGTAAGATGCGAGCTTGTCTGGAGTGGCAGCATTCCCACCCTCAGTGGTAGTGGACACGCACAAAAGCAGATCCGAGCAGCCCAACTGAAGACCCGCCAACTCCGCCGTGCCGCTATTCACTAACGTTATATCCATCTTGATAATTTCACCAACGTACGCTTCAGAAGGAGCGCTCTCAATCTGGACACCGAGCCACGGCATCGAGCCAATCACATTCGCAATCAAGCTCGTGTTTGGTGCCCGTGCGCGCGCTTCTCTGTTTGCTCTCGTGTCTTGTAGCAGCGGTCCTGGGATATCAAACGCATGTTCTCCATGCACGTCACCTCCGCAAATCGACCACCGCACACCGATAAGACGCAGCACGCCGCGGACATTGGGGGTGACAGCAAGGCGCACACGCTCTTCGCTGCATGGGAGAAGCTGGAGGTTGACTCGGTCGACCGTGATCCGCTCTTCTCCTTGATCAGAGCTTGAAGAGGCTTCGCCTCCTTGGTCTAACTCGGGGACATCAAACACTTCGCCGCTCTTCTCATCGGAAGACTCAAACTTACCAAAGAGATGGATGTCTTCCACGTCGACGGCACACGAGAGTGCGTTCTTCATGACGAACTCCACGTAGATTTTCTCGCCCAGAGCATAGTTTTCAGGCTTCTTCAGCTGGTTCCTCTTGTTGCGGAACGTCACATTGAACGTCGCTGGCTGGTGCAGCCAGCTACTCTTTCGACTGCCACTGTCGCGGCTCGCACCTGCTGCAGCTGCAGCTGACGCTGCGAGCTCTTCACTGAGCGCAAATTGGTGAATTTGGTTCTGCTTGTCGAGCGTCTGCTCTAGCTCCTTCCAGCGGTCGGAATCCGTCAGGTTGCCATCGATCTCGCGGTTGATCCCAAACGCGTTCACAGGCGAAAACACGACCGTGGACTTGTCGTCTAGCTCTGGCATGCACAGGTTCTTCACCAGAAGCTTCTTCGTGTTCTGCGCCTCATTCTTGATCAAAATCGGACCGCCTCGCGAGATCGACACAGCCGCAGAGTCGCCGCTCGCCCCCAGAAACTCCTTGACGATCAGCCCAAACTCGTAGAGCAGCGCCTCTTGCTGGCTCGCAGAGTTCCTTCCCGTGCCAATCAGCTTGAGAAACAAGTTGATCGACGCAATCGGATCGCTCAGCCGGTTTGCCTGCTGCGCGAGCGTAAAGTTGATGTGATCTTCGACTTGGAACCACCCACTGCAGTCGTAGATCGCGCGCGCCAACGCGTAGCATCGCGCAGAGTGCGGGCTGTGACCGAGCGAGTCGTACACGTGGCCCGCCATGACCATGCGGAAGCCGTACTTGCGGAACTTTGGTTGTCTCGACTGGATGTCGCACAACGCCGCGCGTTCCATGAGCACCGCCGAGCAGATGCCTTGCTCCATCGTGGATCCTCGGATCAACGCCGCCGACGCGCTGTCCATGTAGTCCGTAAACAGTCCCGAGTGGCTGAGCGTGTTGTAGATCTCGCCCGCGATCACCGCGGCACGCACTGCGAGGCGTGCGGTCGCCAGGTTGTTGCCTTTCACGTAGATCGCGGTCGCGGACTCGAGCGCATTCGTCATCTGCATGGGCGAGCCCTTCGTGAGCAGCAGGCAGAGTGCGATCATCTCGTTTGCGTTCGCACAGTGGAAAGTCGACTTGTCCGACTTGTAATCGTCGCGCACGAGGCGGTACATCTGCAGCGCAAGCTCGTAGTCATGTACCATGAACGCCGTGTCTGCGAGCAGCCGGGTCTGCGCTTCGATCGAGTCGCAACGGTACGTCACCGAGCCGTTGCTCGAATTGCTGCTGGACGAACGCGCCGAGAGATCTTTCGGTTTGCGTAGCCAGGATTTGAACACGTTCTTCACGCCCTTTTTCATCGCCGACACGATCTCGTTCAGTTGGAAGATGCGCGCTTCCAGCGCCGCGAGCACGAAGCGGAGCCCAAACTCGCGCACAAACGCGTTCACGCGCGTGAGGTCGTCGCTCGAGAGCAAGCCGCCGGTGCTCTCGATCACCTGCGGGAAGCTGCCCGCGTTGCCTGGGAACAGTGGGCGGCGCACGTACGGGTGCGCGTCCCAAATGCTCGCGTTCTGTGGGTTCGCGTGCTCTGCGGAGAGCGAATTGAGGCGCAGCACGTTGCCTGCATTTCCGGGGATCTGCAGACTCTGGAGGATTGCCTCGGGGTCGATCGACGTGCCCTCTGCTTCAAAGTTATCGTGCACGACCAGGTAGTACTTGGGTATGTTTGGGTCGTAGAGCCCCTGCAGGAATACTGGTGGTAGGTTGCGCGCCGCCGCGAGCTCTTCAAAGCAGTGGCGCGGGTTCCCGTCCGTTGACGACGCCACCAGCAGCAGCGCCGCCGGGTGGCACATCATGCTGTACTCCTCGCAGCGGAACGTGTCGAGCAGCGTGCGTTTGAACTCGCGGTACCACGGCAGCGGGTCCGTGTTCGGTGCGTTGTTGCCGTCGGGCGCCACACCGATCGCGCGCAGGTAGATCGGCACGTCGTCCACGCTCGTCACTTTCGGGATATCGAGATCGATCGTAGACGACACGCCGCTAAAGCTGTTCCTGCTACTGTTGCTGTCGCGACTGCCGGGCGGGTTGCGCATGACCTCTTCGTTGATCAAGCGCGTCGCATCCTGGAGCCCGAGCGTGCCGAACTGTGTCGCGGACACGAAGCGGAAGTTGAAGTCCGCGAGCGTGAACTGGTGGTTCACGGAGCGCAGGGGCGTGTCGGCCTGCACGACCATCGAGAAGCCGCTGAGAAGGTCTGCGAACGACAGGTTGTTCTTCTGCGCGATGCGCTCCACCTCGGGGGTCGTGCACGTGAGCACGATCGGCGCGAACGTCTCCTGGACCCATTTCTCCATGCGCTCCATCGCTGCGAGACCGAGTGAGTGGGTGCGTGTGAATCAGGTGATGAAGCAGGTGTCGATGCACAGAGCAGTTCAGCGGTTCGCTTGTGGATGGGAGCAGGTGGTTGCGCACGGATCGTAGGCGAGGCAGCAAACGGCGGTCTTCGCGCCTGGGAACGTCGTCCTTCCTCGTGGATGGATGCTTCTTGCTTGCTGCTTGTGAGGGCGGATTCTATTGCGGAAAACGCGGTAGTACTGTGGATCCTGTATAAAAGCATGCCTTCATAAGGGAGATGAATGTTGCTTGTGGATCCGAAAGGTTCATTCGCCTTCCTTCATTTGTGCGAAACCTCGTACGATTCACTATCGAGAAGCCCTTTGAATCTGTGCCAAAATGCGCGCTGTCGTCAAAGTTTACGAATCTCTATACTATTCGCATTCTTCACTATCAAAATCCATTTTGGTACAAAGCGGGTTTTCACGAATCTGTGCCAAAATGCCGTCCACAGTGACGAAAGTGAATCGTATGACGTTTTGCATACCTTCGTGAGTGACAAAATTGCGTTCGAGTAGGAAGGTATTAATGTCCAAACTGACAGCAGCAGCTAATCGATCCAAAAGGGCAGTCCGAGGAATTGCGTTTGGGGATATACAAATGAAAGTAGTGAAAGTCGCTATAAATGTTAAGAGAAACTAGAAGCAATCATAAAATTTGAGTATTAATATACAAAACTATCAGTAACTGTTCTTTTAAAATAATAGTTACAAGCTGATAATATTATATTTAGGCCGAAGAACATCACTCATCAATAAATTATTCTGTTCGAGCATCCTGTGGGCATGCATAGTCAAATGGTATCTGGTTGGTTGTCTTGAAGCACACCATTCTTCCGAAAAATGAAGTCAATTACGATACAGCATCTCAAAAAAGGGTAGCTGCGTAAGTACTGTAGGCGCAGGAAATAAAGACGTGGACTTTTCAATAGCAAATGTATCGGAAACGTTCGGACTTCTCGCTCAAACAGCCTGGCTCGGGTTTGTGTTTTCCACTTGTTATATGATCGAGAAGCTCGCACACAAATTGTGCTTTATTTTTTCTGGCCTTCTTTTCTTTGTCAAACAAAATTCATTCAGAAATACGCAAAAGGAAAAACAATAGCAACAGCAACAAACAAGAACAGCATCAGCAATGACCAGAGACGCTCGCCAATGCGAACCCGCACGCACGCACGCCACTCGGCCCGCGCGAGAAGCGCCGCTCGTTTGCGGAGGAAGAGTGGTGGCTGTGGAGACCCTGCATGATACGAGTAGCAATGAACTCTCGATGTCAGCTATAGCAGTTCTCCATCTTGGAGAACATGTTTGACGTATTTGAAGGAAGCGCGCAGCTGGAGGGTTTCGTTTTTCTTTCACGCTCGTGGGTTCTCCGCTCAAACCCGGGTCGAAGCGAACTTATCACAAGTTGATCATGACACTGGATTTTCGAGCGCGGGTGGGTTTTCGTAAAACCCAGTCGGATCAGAACCCGAGGACCCGCTTCGGTCCAAGTCGCGTGCTTCGAGCCTCCTCCGCTCTTCCTTTTCTCACTCACCAACCCAACACTCAAACAACAGCAAGAGCAGGAAGGAAAGACCTGTGGGCAAGCAGAACAAAGCGAACGAACACGCTGGAAAAGACCCCATCGCCTCCAGTAGCAGCAGCAAAGCCACCAAACCGACAGCGACGACCGCAAGACAAGAGCACCATGAGCAGCAGCGGCGCCGACCTCGTGATCGATACGAACAAGAACGTGAACTGGATGGATTCGCGCGGCTTCTGGACGTTCTACGGACTCCTACTGGGCTCGCTCTACATGGCGACGCCCGTGCTCGTGCCGTCCCCACACAAGTGGACCGTGGTGAACGTGCTTCACGGAATCGTACGTGCCATGCGTGTGTGTTTATGTGCCTGGAGTGTGCATTGTGCGTGTAACGTGGTGGTGGTAGACTTGCAAGATAGTGAGGAGCTTGTGCTCCCTCCCTATGCATCGCATGCGCTCTTGGTCGTTCGTTCGTATTTTTTGGACTGCGCGAGCGCATGTCGCTGGAAATGGCGACAAAAACTCCCACAAGCTCGAATAACGAACGACGAAGGCGATCTTGATGGGAAGGATGAGGAAGGTGCAGCAAGTCGCTCATTTTGCTGACCTTCTGTGTATGTGTTCATGACCGGTCTCTCTTGCGATCCGATTTTGTTAAACAGGTGACCTTTGGCATCATGCACTGGATCAAGGGCTCGCCAGACGACTCGAACTCGATGGGTGACTACCGTGAACTCACGTTCTACGAACAGATCGACCAGGGCCACCCGTGGACTGGTACGAAGCGATTTTTGATGATCGTGCCGACTGTGCTCTTCATGCTGGCGTCGATCACAACCGACTACGACACGGTCCACCTCTGCATCAACTTTCCGATCTGGGCGACGCTAATCCTCGCGAAGCTCCCAGAACTGGACCGCGTGCGGATCTTTGGCATCAACTCGACGGTCGGCATTGACGACGTCGTCAAGAAGGGCAAGAACGAATAAGAGTTAAGTGCAACCGACAGGAGCGAGTGCAAGTACGAAAAAGCGAGGACGATGGATGATCGGGCGATTATGAGATGAGAACACCAAGCGACAAACAAAAAGGCCAAGTAGCGTATCTGTGAAGGAAGAAGCCACACCCACCAATTATCAATAAGAAGCTCATTATTCCGCGCAGTCTATGTGTGTAAGAAAGAGAGAGGCATATGGCTTCGTTTTGTTTTGTTGGTGGATGCCGCCACTTTCTGTGTCGTTATGGATCATTGTGAGATGACACGAGGAAAAAACGAAAGCGAAGAACAAACAAGTCCACACATGGAAATATCTTTCTTTGAACACGCTCAATGGTCGGTCGTTCACTTGCTCAAATATAGATATTAGATTAAAACATGAAATCCCAAACAAGGCAGGGCGATGATGGTCACCTCGCGTATCTTCTTCTTTGCTCTTCTCTCTCTCTCTCTCTCTCTTTCTCCTTCTCTTCCTCTCTGTTCGTCCGCTTCGCCTCTTGATCTCCAGATCCTCTTGACAACTGGTGATCAGCACAGCTCTCCGATTGTTCTGACCTCGTTGACCACCACGCGATCATTCACTCTCATCTAGCTGCTTGCTCGCTTCAACAACTCCTCCGCGCTGAATACTTCCTGGCCGGTGCCTTGGCAAGCACGAGCATTGCTGGTAATATGCTTGCTTAGCAGCATCCGCTGTTTTTCGCCTTCTGGTTCGTTGGTGGCGTGATTGGGAACGTTTCTCGCTCCGGCTGGTGCGCATTCTTCGGGAGGCGCTTGGCGATCGCCACGAAAAGGTCCTTGACGTTCACCGCAGTCTTCGCCGACGTTTCCATGTGCAGGATGTCGTTGTCTTCTGCGTACTGGTGGGCTTCTTCAAACTCCACCTTGCGACGAGCTTCCAGATCCGCTTTGTTGCCCGCGAGTGCAATCACCACGTTCGGGTCACCGCGACGTTGCAGCTCTTTGACCCACGATTTCGCACCAGTGAAGGAATCCTGTAATATCACAAGCGACACAAGAGCACCATAGAATCTTTAGCACGGGAGGACCGTCGCCACAGTTAGCAATGAGAGAAACGTCGTACCTTGTTTGTGACGTCGTACACGACAATG